>PVKA01016052.1:0-48733 GCA_004027165.1 Ctenomys sociabilis | reverse complement strand
TTTTTTTTTTTTTTTTTTTTTTTTTTTTTTTTTTTTTTTTTTTTTTTTTTTTTGGTCTTTTTGAGACAGGGTCTCACTGTGCAGTTCAGGCTGGCCTTAAGCTCACTTTGTAGCTCAGGCTGGTCTCGAACTCACAACAATCCTCCTGCCTCAGCCTCCCTAGTGCTGGGATTACAGGCATGCGCCACCACGCCCGGCGAAAATTTTTTTTTTTTTTTTTTTTTGCAGAACCAGGTATTAGAACTCAGGCCCTTGCGCTTCCCAGGGAAGCACTTATTCCACTGAGCCATCTCCCCAGCCCCACCATGAGCTTTTCATTAGCCAGTGCATGAGCTGCTATAATCTTCTCCTGAGTTAGGGGCCTCTGATCAACCCAAACAAGTCATCAGACATCCAGTTTATCTTCGATGCCATCCGTGGGGTCAGAGAAGAGATCAAGGTTCCTCCTGAAAATCTGAGGGTGAGTAGCCTGTGCCAAAACAGTGCCTTTTAGGAATAACTGGAAGAGGTTCTTTTTCCCCTTGATTATTTTTACCAAGCCCTGACTGGGAAGGAAACCTTGTTGTGACATCTGATGAGTCACCAGGGAATAAGGACTGGCCAAAGATGCTCCTATAACCTGTAATATGGCAAACCCCATAGACTGACTGGTACATGGGGAGGACATAACGAGAAAAATACCCAGAATGGCCTTCTGCATCCCTCCAAATTAGCAACTTAGCAATTCTGCTAGGGTGGGAAACCCTGCTCACCCCTTGCAAATCTGTAGTGGCCACATCCACAGGCCACGCATCAGGCCAGTGATGCTGAGCAATGACTGAAACATCTGCACCCGTGTCCAATAGCCCTTTAAATGCTTTTCTTTCAATAGTCAACTCCATTTCTGGGCAATTTTGTTTAATCCGCTGAACCAAATAAGTTGTAGATCCAAAACCCTTGAATTTCTTTCCCTTATTTATAAATTGTCCAATTTTTTTCCAAGGGAAAAATGACCAATTGAGCAATAGGAATATCTAGTGTGATCTGAGCAATGGTTTGGGTAGATTGAATAATAACCTTAATTATTATTCAGCATCAGTTATACCAGGCAAAACCCAGAGACCTTTTAAAAATGAGATTGCAGTGGCCTAACAAGATTCTCACTGTACCCTGATGCATAGGTTCATAAACTCCAGCAGGAATATTTTGGGGCTCCATTTCAGGAGTCAATAGGAATCTGGAGGAGGAACTGAGGTACAAGCCTCTGCTACAGGTCATCACTTGGGGAAAGCACCCCCATTATGTGATGGGGTAGATGCAGGCCCCACTGGAAGTTTCCCTGAATGGATCAGCCTTCCACATCAGTTTTAGATCTGCATTCGCTTGTCCAGTGGTTCCCTCATCTACATCTAATACACAGACTGGAAAGTTTAATGAAGAGAAAGATGAAGACTGTGTTGTCTTTGGTGTAGCAGAACAGTTTTGGGCTAAATATCCCTTGTGATCAGGTATAGAAAAAGAGATTATAACTACACTATTTCACCCCCATATATGGTTCCATTATAATATAATATGGTTAGATTTAGTACTAGATTTTAGGATTATCAAATGTGTTAAAGCATAAACATCAAGCCAAAAAAAATTACCTTCTGTTTTGGTAAAGGTATTAGTGCATTTCTGTTTGTTTTTTTTTTTTTGTTTGTTTTTTTTTTTTGTCTTTTTGAGACAGGGTCTCACTATGCAGTTCAGGCTGGCCTTGAGCCCACTTTGTAGCTCAGGCTGGTCTCGAACTCAGAACAATCCACCTGCCTCAGCCTCCCGAGTGCTGGGATTACAGGCATGCGCCACCACGCCCGGCAATGCATTTCTGTTTGTATGCAGGATAGTTATAACAATGTTAGGCATAATTATATTCATAGCTCAGTGGCTGGAGATTGGTTTAAAGAAACATGCCAAGTTGACTTGGGGAGGACTGTAGTGGTTGATTCATTGTGTCAACTTGGCTGGGTTCTGCCCGGGGGTGCAACAGGACTGCCCTGGGGTGCAACGGGCCACCCCAGAGTGACTCAGCAGGAAGAGACCATATGAAGGGGCTGAGGAAGGAGCCCGGGTCTGAGGAACTTCAGTCTCTGCATTCATTCAGCTTGGACTTTGTCGCCAGGCTCGCAGCACAGGCTCTTGGCATCCTCTAGCTTCCGCTGCAGACTCGAGGCTTCTGTCGCAGACCCATTGGCTGACTGATAGAGACTTGCACGGAGCACTGCAGTGAGCTTCAGGCCTTGGGACTGAATTCCTCAGTCTGGGGTGTGCAGATGCCCTCTGACGCTCCCACATCTGACTCTGGCTGACTGTTGTAAGCCAGTCTTGTAATTCCTTATTCATTGTACATCTTGTGTTAGTATCTGTTCCTTATATCTGTTCCTCGAAGTAATACAAGAAACAAATGACCTTACTTTCCCCCCTTTTTTTTAGACTGTGGATGAATAACCTGAGTAATAGCTGCTGCCCAGGCAGTGCCCTGTACATGTGAGGGGCCAATATCTGCACAAATCCGAATCATCTCGGGCAGTGTAGCCTGATGTTTACAGGCTCTTAACACCTCTTAACACCATTTATTTGCATTTTTGAAGGCCAGTTGTTGAACTATTAATTTGATAGCTGTGTCATTGGTAATCCTCTCACTAGCTGCCAATAAACATGCAGCAAAACCTTGGAAAGGTTCGTCAGGGCCTTGCCTAAAGGAAGCTGAGGTAAGGGACGCTGTACTCCTATGAGGTAGCTCCTTCCCTCCAGGCCCAAACCACAGCTGTCTTAGTTTGCTCATATATTTGCAATGCAAAGGACAGCAGAGAGTTTGTGCTAGCAAAAGCACCCTCCCCTATTAAACTGTTTTTTGTAATGGCTAAGTGGTGACCCAGCCGCCTGTTCCCTGCAATATTCAAAGAAATTTCCTTTCCACAATAAATGGTCTCCTGGACTCAAACGTGCTTTAGCTATCCCTTCCCAATCATTCAGGGCCATAGTCTTGTCCTAGCATTTCTACTAAACTCAAGGTAAAGGGAGCAGTAGGACCATAAGTAGCAACAGCTTGTTTTAATTCTTTTACAGTTTTAAAAAGTACAGATTCATGAAGACACACAACTTGTCCTGGATTATTAGGAACTTGAACTTCAGAGACAGGGCAGAGATGCTGAAAACCCTCCATGGACTTCTCGGCCCATCTGGCTTCTTTTAATGCCAACTGCAAGGGAGATAAAGAAAATGGCTCTCCTCCTCTTGAGGCTGAAGTTCCGATCAGTGATTCAGTGAAATTTTCCTGAGCTGCCAAGGCCAGGATTGTGGCTTATGGCTCCTTAAAAATCATTTTGTGATTCTTTTTCTTTCTTTTTTTTTTTTTTTTTTGCAAAACCAGGAATTGAACTCAGCCTCTTGTGCTTGCCAGACTAGTGCTTATTCTACTGAGTCATCTCCCTGGCATGTGTTTCATTTTTGCCCGGCTTTTAAACATAGACACTATCTTGAGCCTAACAAATTTGTGATGCCAGCAACACACATAGCCAATGCCAAGGCCACAGCATGCCATAGTCATGACCCTCCTGCTCAGCACCAGGTGCACAGGACTTTAGTCAGTGGTACCACCTCTGTGGCAGGATGGAGCAAGCAGATGCGCAGGAAGCTGGGGAATCCTAGCTGGGTCTGCCTAAGACCAGAGCACCAGGGCCTCCCAGAGCCCAGTTTGTGTCCTTCCTCCAGTGGCCCTGTGCTGCTCGGAACCAACTGCTCATAATTTAAATGAACTTTTCCCTTTTTTTATCTAACTGAGCAAAGCCAGAGGCTTTAAGCTCTTTATCTGATGTACCTTTGCTCTACCCTTCTAGTCCTGTTTGGGACGTGATTCTAAAGCAGTAATCCACACTAAGTACTTTATGCAGACTTGTTGTAGGCAGCTGAATTAGATAGAAACATTATAGGCAATCAGGCAGGGCAAGGCCCTCAAGGAGACAGCATGGAAGACAAGATACCTTGCAATTGTAAGAGACATGGATGCTCCTGCTGGGGGCCAGACCTAAAGACCAAAGATCAAATAAATGTTTACCTTTCTAAAACTAAGCATCAGAGATTTACCAACACCTCGAGGAAGCCAGGAAGAGTCACTAGTCCAACTGCTACTGCTACTCTTCTATATTGGTGCCTACTTGCTATGTGACTCCCTTCCCCATTTGGTTCTGGATTTAATCAAATTTACTGGAGCAAATGGTGCTTGGAGTCTCATTGACTGACCATATTTTCTCCTTCCTCATTCCCACCTAAGTGAGTTCCCATGTTTTCCACCTTAGACCTGCCTCATCACACGGTTTTACTCTATAAAAGGTCTGGAAGAGACAGCTTCCCAGTGGATAACTGCTCAGGCCTCCCCCTCTGTCCCTCTCTGGCAGGAGCTTTCTTTCCCCAACAAATATATTCTGCTCTTAACCTCAGTTCATTCCTAAAATTCATTCTTCGGTTTTAGAGAACACAAACTTGTCCCAGGTACCTTTCAAGCTGGGAGTTTCATCTCCCCTGTGTCATTTGGAGGTCATCCAGCGAGATCACTGGACAGAGGTATAAGTTTGCTTTTGTTTCATAGATTCTGGATTGGGACTCGCATAGGTAATTAATTTTTATGTTCAAATGTTGATATGTCTTTGCCCATTGCTTATAATTGTTCATGCTTTGCCTCATACAGCTTTGTCTCATTTAGTTTTGTTAAAATTGCTTACAATTGCTTATGCTTTGTCTCATATGGTTTTGTTAAAATGTTGGCCAAAATGTTGGTAAATCTAAGTTAAGACATGGAAATCTTATGAGGTTATGATATTTCTTTAATGGGACATTTTATGACTTTTTTGTTCTTATATATGTTGCATTGGAACTAGTTGCTAAATGTACTGGTATTGGGCTGGCCAGATGGCCCAGTAGATTGAAGTGCCTGCTTAGGCAGATACACAGACCATGATTTGATCCCCCGCATACCGTGCTGGTGCCACTCCTGGGGCAAGCTGAGACAGTGAATGAAACTGGGTGTGGTGGTGCATCTGTAAACCCTGCACTTGGGAGGTAGAAAACAGGATCACTATGAGTCTGATCTGGGTAATGAGACCCTGTACTAAATACATTTAAAAAAAAAAAAAAAAGAAAAACAAAAAAATGTACTGGTAATACTTGCTTGACTTTAGATAACAGCACCAGAGAGAATAACATTGGAAAACCTCCCAGTGGACTTTATGTAAACTTCTATAAGATGGAAGTTTTAAAATCTAGCTCAGAGTTAGAAAATCTACATGCCTGTATATGAAGCACAGGACTTCTTTTGGCAACTAATGACATTAGGTCATCAACCGTTCTTAAAGACTTGGAGGACAGGTTTCACTGGGTCAGACTGGCTCTGATCCCCCTCCAAATGCGAGAGGAAATGTCAGGCCTGCTCTGTCTCAGATTCCTTCCTTTGATTTTACTCCTAATTTTCCCTACGTCTTTGTATTTTCCTTTTTAGAGGCATATAAAATTAGGAAAACTAGACTGCTCCAACTAAGTGAAGCAAGCCCTTAAAAAATAAGTGTTTGTTAACACCAAACACAGGGAAGTCATTTTAGAGAACGGACATATACCCCTTCTCTGAGTCAGAGGAGACGAGAGGAATTATGTCCGTCCACGAGGACACATATAAAAGCCACGTCCTAGGAAGGTCTCCTTCAGGAAGCTACCTTAACAACAATGGAGAGAGCTGACTTCTGGGTGATACTAGAAGGAGATATCTCCAAAAGCAGCACATTTATGGGACCAAAACACATTTTGTGTAAGGAAGGAGCTCACTCTTTTCTCTTATGTCTAGTTAACATTTAGGTGCATAAGAGTTAAGTTGTAGACTTTAAAACCTTTACTTTTAAAGTGCTAGGTATCTTGTTCAGGCTTTTAACTGTCCCTTATAGAACTTTGAGAAACAGCGGTCACTCTGCCAGCTGGTACATGCTCCTAGAGCAGCTGCCACTCTTAGGCAGAAGACAGGTTTCATCAGAATTTCTTTGGTGAATCCCTATTAAAATCAATGGCTAATGGAATGTAGACCAGAGAGACAGCTGGATTCCTTTCTTGGAGACTGATCTCTGGTTGTGTGGGCTAATAGAAACTGAGAACACCTGTCACGGCCAGGGCTGCTCTCTGACGGATACCTAAAGGGGCGTGGTGGAAACTGGCTCTTGACCACTGAAATATCTCCACTTACCTATAGTACATTTCTATCTCTTCTAGCAAACTACGAATTCTAGATTTTCAGCAGAACCACTTAATTCGCCACTACTTCAGAAATTAGGCTGAGGTGGCTTGCAATAGTTTACATTCCACAGCAGGTATCAGGGGAATGATTTACATGTGACACCTAAGAGTAAGAAAGATTTTTCTCACCCTTAGTGTGTTCTTACCAATATGTAAAATGTGGTTACTAGATGATTAACTTTCACCTGTGTACTTCAATTTTAAACCTTGTCCAGTTATCAAAAATGTTTAGATTTTTAGATGGAAAACATGAGTGTCTGGAGACTTGGCTCAGTGCATGGGGTCAAATTCCTCCAGTCAATCATTTTATCTATCTCTAGAAGTGAACTTTGTAGCCAAATAGTGCTCTGCTTCCAACTCACCCTTTTCAGTCAATTATTTTATCTATCTCTAGAAGTGAACTTTGTAGCCAAATAGTGCTCTGCTTCAAATTCACCCTTTTCAGTCAATTATTTTATCTATCTCTAGAAGTGAATTTTGTAGCCAAATAGTGCTCTGCTTCCAACTCACCCTTTTCAGTCAATTATTTTATCTATCTCTAGAAGTGAACTTTGTAGCCAAATAGTGCTCTGCTTCAAATTCACCCTTTTCAGTCAATTATTTTATCTATCTCTAGAAGTGAACTTTGTAGCCAAATAGTGCTCTGCTTCCAACTCACCCTTTTTTTTTTTTTTTTTTTTTTTTTTGTGGAACTGGGGATTGAACTCAGGCCCTTGCGCTTGCCAGGGAAGCACTTATTCCAATGAGCCATCTCCTCAGCCCACCAACTCACCCTTTTTATGCAATAGTTATGCTTCCCTCTGTAGACATTCCTGTCATTAGACTATGGGCTTCGAATGGAATTGAGACCGAGACCAGAATGAATTGGAATTTGGTGAACCTTTATTAGCCAGTCTGGTGTTTAGTCAGTAGCACTACACACACAGGGAGGCGCTAACGAGCCACCACCCCCCTCCCCGCAGAGTTGAGTTCAGTCCTTTACAGCAAGCCTTGTTGATACAGCTGCAAGCTGTTTCCAAGTAGGAGGTTTTCAGTTTCTCATAATAAATGGAACTTGCTCTAGATGGGGCATGTTACAAGATACAGTTAGGATGGAAACACATCAACTATGTACAACACTAGCAGACTAAAGGATCTGCACTTGAGCCAGGAGGTGACACACAAAGAACTAGAGGTCCCTGCCAGCTTTTCCCAATAAAAAATAACAAGAGCTACATTTATTTCAACCCATTACACAGACCAATTGTAACTTACACTTACAAATATTCAATAAGAGTAAGTGCAGGGTTTGTGAAATGGTTTCAGGAAATAGGAATCTCACAAGGCTGGATAGGCTGGTGGGATCTTGTCTCCCTTTTCTCCAACAGGAGCATCCACCTGCTCAGGAGAGAGCTACTCAAGGGACACCTTGGTAGGGAGTCAATTAGAAATAAGGTGGGGATGCCCTGAAGTAATTTCTGTTCAATTCCAGGTTGTATCATAGTCAAAGTCTCTTACTCTAAAGGAGTACTTCATTAGGCACTGTTCCTTACACACTGAAAAAGAGCCATTTAATCTAATGGAATGCAGGTGGAAGTATCAATTATGGCACTATTTTACAACTAAAAAGATATTGTAAAAAAGGAAAATGGTAAAAATGTCTAAAGGTCAGATTACTGTTACCTAGTTTTGAAGTGTAGACGAGAGCGATAGGAGAACTGGGGAGCTCGGGCGCCTATGTCATCTACTAGCCCACAGCCTAAGGCTGCTGCTCCCTAAGGTTAAGACAAAACAGCCTTAATTAATCACAGCCTTGCCAACCGTTACTGAAAGTAAGGTTTTCCCTGTTTGCCTTTATGGAGCAGCTGCAACCCAGCCCCTCTTGGCTGAATCTATGCAAGCTCCTCAAGGACAATGCCCTTTAAGGAGGAAAAAGAGATTTGGAACTTGCAGAGTACATGTACATTTGTTTTCTGTTATTTAAAACAGATAAAGTCAGATCTTAGAAAATCTTTAGATGATCCTGACAAGTACATTGATGTCTTTAGAGGATTTACTCAAACTTATGAATTAGATTGGAAAGATGTAATGTTAATTCTTTTGTTTTGTTTTGCAGAACCAGGGATTGAGCTCAGGCCCTTACACTTGCCAGGGAAGCACTTGTTCTACTGAGCCATCTCCCTGGTCCTGTAATGTTAATCTTAAATCAAGCTTTGACTTCTATGAAAAGGCAAGCAGCATTACAAGCTGCCATTGCATTTGGAGATAAATATCATGTTGTTAATTTTAAACAGCCAAAAGATAGCCAGTGGAACTACCTGTTCCCACTGGAGCCCAAGCTGTCAGACCCCTGCAGGTCTAATAACCAGGAAGGCAATTGGAATACAAAAATATTTTCTAGTGTGAATTCTTGAAGGTCTAAGAAGTGAAACTAACCCTTCTAGTTATTTTAATTTTAGCTATTTATCTGGAGAAAGATGCACCCCTCTGATTTCTTAGAATATTTGAGAGACAGATTATTCTTACAAATAAGTTCATTATTCAGTCAGATCCAGATGTTAGAAAAGAGCTACAAAAGATAGCCTCTTCCCTAGATAACCCACTTGATACTTCAGTAAAAACTTCCTTAGTGTCCTATAATCAGGACTGGGAGAAAACAGAGATCAAAAATGGCTTCCTTTGTTGCAGCCTCAAAACAGACCCAAGGTCTGATACTCTGGGCTCCAAAGAAAGCTCAGTGACGAAGTTCATCTGCTATCACTGTCACAAGCCTGGCCACCGTAAGAGGGACTGCCCTAAGAGGCCCACAAGCCATGTCCTCACTGCCAAGGCAGCCATGGAAAGTGAGACTGCACTCTGAGGCGGAGGCCCCCGAGCTCAGGCTCAGCTTCCCAGGTAGTCCAGCAGGACTGAAGGGCCCTGGGCCTGCCTCCTCCCTCTGGCTGGATGTTACCTCTGCCTGTCAGCCCTATGGAGGAGCCCTGGGTAACCATGACTATGGAGGGGGAAAAAGTCCAACTTATTGCTGGACATTGGTACGGGTCTCTGTCCTTCTCCAGCCCTGAGCTTCCTTCCAGTCATCGTACTTCAATAGACACTTTAGAAGATACCTTGCTTAAGCTGTAACGGATAACTTTCTACTTTCACAAAAGACTCTGCCAGACTATGGGCCTGTACAGAAACCACTGTGACTTTCCAAGCAAGTACGTCTACGCGCACCCTGCCCAACAACTCTCTGGGTCAGACTCTGATGGACGCCGCTGTCGTTGCTAACCATAGTGCCAGGGCGTAGTGTTTCAAAATATCAGCTATAACTCTCCTAATTTTAAAAGTTCCGTTTGCTGTCCTCCTTTCAACTTCCCCATAATTACAGCAAGTACAGTTCCGCTTTGCTATTCCCAAATAAATATCATTTTCTTTGGATAATCTCTCATTTGTTTTACATTCAGGTTGAAAGGAAGAAGAACTGAAGTAGGGGAGACAAGGAAGAGGACAGGCAGGAGGGGAAGGGCGGACAAGGATGGAGGCCAGAGGCCGGGGCGATTCCTGACGCGGGCTGCTTCCCTGATGCCCCAGAGAGTACGCTTGCGGGCGCCACACAGCAAGCAGGGACCCAGGGCTCTGGATTTCAGAGAAGCAAGCTGCTTCTCCGCTCTCTTTCTTGGAGGAAATGGGTATATGAACATGAAATACCTACCGCCTGCACTGCGCTTGGCCTCGGCCAGTGCTCAAGAGCGTTAGCTCCTCTGACTTTCAGTGACGCGTAATCAAGTACTTGGCGCGGGACATTGCGGAGGGGCCCGCCCACTGCTTTACTTGCCGCTCTCCTATTGGTCGAGAAGCCCGACAGTTTCACCAATCCACTAGGCTCTAGCTAGAGCCTACCGGAGGGCGGACCCAATGGGCGCAGGAGTTGCGGTATCCTGGATACGGCTGTAAACAAAGAAGGCCGCCGCCGTAACTACCCTGGACCTGTCGGTTGCCGCGGCGCCCGCAGAGAGGAGGCCGCCCATGGCGCAGGGCCGGGAGCGAGAGGACGCCTCCTACTACGCCCACTCCGCCGGCGGCGCGAGTCTGTCCGTGAGGTGCGACGTCCACGCCCGGGTCCTGCCCTCGGTCATGGGGAGCCGGGGACCCCCATACTCTCTTCAGCCTCCGCTTCCACTGATCCGTGGGCCGGCGGTCTTCCCCCGTCCATAACCTTTTCCGCAGACTCCCTCCATCCTGTGACTCAGCGACCGCCCTCTGGCCGCCTTCCCTCCTTCTGACTCTCGCACTTCCCCACAGTCCTCTGCCCGGCCTTCATTTCCGCCTCTCTTGCTGGCGGGCTCCGCGGTCCAATATGGGGCCCCGCCCTCTGCCCCGTGGCCAGGCCGCCCCTTTTGCCACCTCCCATTTGATCTCCGCCGAAGTGAGGACCGGACCATCCTGGCTTCTAACTCCTTTTTGCATCTGTAGTGGGCTATAAAAAGACTAAAGCAGATACAGGTGATATTAATTTCCTTCCCCACCCTCCAGGGCCAACCACATTCTGCTGCTGCTGCGAGGAGCAAGCCTCCTCTAGCCCTTGCTGTGGTCTTCTGAGCTCACCCTCCAGCCCTGCGCTCATTTACACCCATTTTCCAAACCTTGCCGTTTAAATAAAATGCATCCTCTTTATTTAGACTGTCCGGCGAATGCCACATTCCTTACATAAAAGGATGTGCCTTTCACGTGCTAACCATATAGAGACCACATTTTGTTCTTTTGGGGGGCTGCATTTACCCATGTTTTTAAGTCTAAACTATGGCGACATGCATCTATGTAAAGAAGTAATTTTCCTATTTGTTTTACAAGGTGTTTTCCTACACAACATTGCTTTTTAAAATGAAAACTAGTTACAAAAGAAAGGCCTCGGAGGAAGCCTGTTTTCCAATGAAGCTCATTTCAGGCTACCTTGTTCTCATTTCTCTTCCAAGTGTACAGGCCACAGAACTCCCCCTAAAGCTGTCCTTAGGTTCTTAGGTTGGTTAGGTCAGAGTTTTCTTCGCTGAACAGATTCTGTGTAGGAGCTCACTGGACCCTTCTACTTTGGGTTGACTCGTACATTTCTGTAGTTCACTGACTCAAATTGGTCACAGATGTGTTCTTTTTGACTCAGGCAGAAAAGTTGTAAAATAGAATAGATATGTTTTGGTGCCTTTTGGTTTGCTTTGTTAAAGAAAGAAAAATTATCTGGAATGTATGACACTGATGGTGACATATCTTTTCCCAAAGATGGGTGCAAGGATTCCCTAAGCAGAATGTTCACTTTGTCAACGACAGCACCATTTGCTACCCTTCTGGAAATTACATAATATTTATCAATATTGAAACCAAGCAGAAGACCGTGCTCCAGTGTATTAACGGAACTGTGGGTGTGGTGGCAACAAACGTTCCTTACGAAGTGGTGGCTTTTTCGGACCGGAGGCTAAAACCCCTCATCCACATATACAACTTTCCTGCGTTGACCAGAAGGACCAAGTTAAAAGGTACTGGGGGGCACTTCCTCTGCCTCCACAAATGAAGGATTTCACTGTAAGATTAGACCAAATCTAGTTCTTATAAAGGCAACTTGTATTCTAAAGGTCTTTGTTTTAAATAGAATCAAGCAGATCACTAAGAAGTAAGTAAAGTCACTCCTCCCTGTGGTCTGCTTACCGTCACCACTGCTGCCACTCTGGGAAGCTGCTGCAGAGTGCAGATGGCCTCCACTCCAGACCACCTGAGCCACGGCCTCCATTTTAACAAGAATTTCAGGGTGATTGTGTGGGTTCCTATGCTCACTAAGCTTTGAGAAGCATGGGGCCAGAAGACTGAGCTTTTTCAGAGCAATATCTTCTTTCCTAATGATTTATTTTTTATTTTTGTTTCATTGAAGTACAAATATCAATGAGATAGTTTTATCCTAATGATTTATCGAAAATCCAGTTGAATTGGTGTTTGAATAACTTATGAAGATAAAGCCCCTGAGCCTCAGTTTTCTCACCCTTGAAATGGGGGTAAAGGTAGATTTAGTGGTAGGCTGCGGTAGTGACATGCATGTGCACACAGAGGCAGACACACACACACACACACACACACATACACACACACACATCCCAGTGCTCCGGGTCGCCATCTGAATTACTGTGGATGAGTTCCTGGGTGTGGCTGATACCGAATGGGCTGCTGCACATCTTCTGGGACCTCCGCACCAGAGATGGAAAGCTCTTGCTGGCCTGAGTTCTTGGTTGTGGATTCTGAAAAGGGCCTGGGTGAAGTCAGGAAGTGTGGCCATCTGTACTAGCTTCTTTGTGGGGAAATTTGTCTTTGTTCTCAACAGATGAAGGCAGTTTATAAAACACAACCCATTAGTATGGTGGGAACTATGTGGACAATAATTATCCTTGTTAAAACCTCTAAGACTTAGTTATTGGTTCTTGTCTGTGCAGATTAATACAAACCACACCCTTACTGAATATCAAAACCCCGAAAGAACATACAGTAATAACTGTATGGCAATAGACTGATGAAGATGCCTGGTTTTATTGTAACTATTTAATATCAACCTCAAAGTTCCAACTGCTGCAACAAAATAAAAAAATCATTGAAATAGGCAAGAAAACTGTTTGGGCAGTGCAGTAGCCTAGTGCACTAACAAAAGAATGCTCAACAAGATGCTAGTTTCAAAATGAATACCCTTGCAAGCAGGGAATTCAAATTCTTAGAAATAATCCAGGACACACGAGTGGCCTAGATGAAGAAAACAACAAAATCACTGATGTAAGCTATTTGGCTCCATATTCCTGAACGAGAAGCCTGGTTATTGCAAGTAACAGGCTTATCTCTAACATTTCTTATATTCATCATAGGCCTGTTGTGTTTTAGAGAGCGAGGATTATAAAGTTCATTTGGGAAAAGCAGAAAGTAAAATTTGAAAGAGGAAGTGGCAAGGCAGAGGCCCTTTAGGACATCGTGTGCTGTGGTGACTGGACAGGTGGCCTGGGTGTCTTTGGCCATTTCCCAGTCAGTGGAGGGGCGGTAGGTGACAGGATCGTTCAGGGGAGTGCATCATGGGAAAAATTCCCCTCGAGGGTATGGATTACTCAGCAGTAATGTTAAGAGAACCCAGAAGTTTAACAAAAGTATCTGGTCAGAAGCTCACATTACCCTATGCATCAAACCATATGTCACACAGAAATAAACAATAAGCATAAACAAACACACTTGAAAAGCAGAAGAAAATAGGATGGAATATTAAATGATTTCAGGATAGGGAAGAACATTCCATACCCCAAAATTAAAAGACTGATATACTTAATTACATGCTATTTTAAAACTTATGAGCATAAAAGGCACTATGAAAAGTTAAAAGACAAGTATCAAACTGAGGGAAATACTTGGAACAAGGATAATCAAGTATTTTCAGAGCATTTATGAAACTTAAAAAAAAAACATGAATATCTTATGAGAACAAGAACTTGCTCAGAGAAATAAAAAAATTATTAATGACAGAGCCAGGCATGGTGGTGCATGACTGTAGTTCTAGAGCTCTGGAGGCTGAGGCAGGGGGATCACTGTGAGATCAAAGGCAGCCTGAAACCAAAAAATCCAAAACCCAGAATGAAACAAAAAAAAACAAAAGTTTGTCTCAGTGTTCATTAGAAGTTGTACAGTTACCTGCTTGCTGTTGTTTTTCTGCTTATCAAGATCACAGTTTTTTTAGTCTTGATTTCCTGATTTCCAGCGCGGGGAAGTTAGTAACATTCTTGTTTGCCAAGAGCAGTAGTCTATATTTAGTTGGTCGCTCCAGAGCTTCGTATTTGTGTCAACTACCAGAAGTAGAATTCAATTTTAATGCAGAAACCAGGAATATGGTAAAAGACTTGTGCACAAGGAAGTTGAAAGCGCTGTTGTAATGACACAAGACTGCAAGCAGCCTGTATCCCCAGTGGCGTGCGTCTGGTTAAATAAGTTAAAACATCCCACATAGGAGATTATTGCAAACATGTAGTTCATGTTGACTTTGAACTTACTGTGTGGCTCAGGCTGGCCTTGAACTCGTGGTGATCCTCCTGCCTCTGCCTCACAAGCACAGGGGTGACAGGCAAGCACTACCACAAAATATCAGCTGTAAAAGAAATATTAAAAATGACAAAATGCTTAGTGCAGTATGAACAAAACCCAGCAGGATGCAACAGCATGTATGATTGAAGTTCCAATTTTAAAATGGAGAATTCTATGTCATGTTCAGTGAACAATGCTTGCATAGTTATGAAAAGCTGGGCTACTTTTTAAGAAAATATATTTGTAAATACATTTTTACAAAGAAACACAGGAAGAAAGTGCCAGGAGGGCATATGCCAGGGTTGGCAGTAGGATCACAGAGGGTATTATTTTTTTCCTAAGCTTTAAAAATATTTTCTTTAAAAAACATTTTAAATTTAAAAATAGGTATGATTAATAATATGTAAGTACGGGACAAATAACGGTAGCAAGGATAGAAAATCATTCTATTAAGGCCTCATACAAAAATTATTTTATTTATTCAGTCATGTATTTGGTACAGGGTCTCACGGTGCAGCTGAGCCTCCTAGTGACCCTCCTGCTTTCAGCCTCCCCAGTGCTGGGATTGCAGGCATGCATCACCACGCCCAGGCTAGGTCCCTGGCTCAGCACACCTGGGGCTGGGCCTGCGCAGCATGCAGGACCAGGAGTCAAACCCTGGTCCCTGCACTTGCCAAAGCAGGCACTTAGTCCGCTGAGCTATCTCGCTGGCCCTCAAAAAATTATTTTAAATGTACGTGGTTTTGTTGATTAGATTACTTTAAATATATGAGAAAATCACATTTTGAGATTACATTATGGTCAAGTAAAAGCAAGAAAGATCAGTTAAGAGTGATCAACAAGCCACAGCCACGGCTAGAAAGGCGGACCTCAGCGAGGGCAGCTGTACACCTGCAGGAACAGCCACAGAAGAGCTAAAGAAGGGGAGGAGAAGCAGCGCCAGCCCAGAGGAGGGGCAGCCACTGGCCTGTGTGGAGCCCCAGGATGCTTTGTTTTTCTTGTCATCTCACCCCCCACCACCATGCTGCTTTGTTTGCTAGAAATTCAGCCCAGGGCCACAGGCTGACAAGGCAAGCACTTTACCACTGAGCTACATCCTTAGCCCTATACATGCATAGTTTAAAGATCTTGTTGCTAGGCTGGCTTTTAAAATCAAGTTTCATTTCTTCAACTTGGAGTACAAATGATAATAAAACTTTTTATAGTTGTTCTAAGAGGTGGACACTATTCAACTGAAAGTCAAATGTGGCTTAATAAAAGAATAAGGAAATAATCTAACACAATTACAATTCCCCAAGGTAAAGCTTACATAAGTGTTCTAATTGTACTTGCTCATATATTGATGAGATTATTTATAGTATAGTATGCGCAGTTCTGCATTGAAGTCTAGAGACAGTGACCGAGTGGTGTTAATTCACTCTGTATCTTTTAAAGTGGATCATAGCTCTGCTCTTAACATAGTTTTCTGTCCATAGTCTTAGAGGTCATCCAAGAGATCTGTTATTCCAATAGATAACTACTTTGGAATTATGTGAAAGTCACTACAAAAGGGAACTAAATGGTGCTAGTGTATATAACCAGAGCTGGTAATCAGCCCCTCGTGCTGGGTTTTGTGTTTCAGGCAATGTCCTTCTGGACTACACGCTACTTTCGTTCAGTTACTGCGGCACCTATCTGGCTAGCTACTCCTCGCTCCCAGAATTCGAACTGGCCCTCTGGTGAGTTTCGGCCCTCTGCAGAGTTCCTCTCGCTGCGTTACATTTCATTGCTACCCTCTGCGTTTCTATGAAGGGAAATATGTGTGAAGATCTGGAATTAGAAAAAGGGGAAGTGTACAAGTACTAATCACAAGACTTACTACGGTTGCTATGCTTAGGTGTAAGATTTGGTAGTGCAAAACTATAGGAGAATTAAATTATTGTCTATTTTTATAAATAGTTCCTTACAAAAGGTCTATTATTTCCTAAGAGAAATGATACTTTTGAATTGTTAGGTTTTCTACTAATGTCAAAATTAAAATGGTCTCTACATTAGGGCCAGTTTGCAGTCATTGTTTTGGGAGACATTAGAATGATTATATGTTCAGAGAGTGGAACGTTATACCACATTTGCCAGCTTTCCAGGAGATATCTGTGGGGCAGACATGCTCTAGGCTGGGCCACGTCCTTTCCTGTGGCAGCCTCAGGGCTACATCCAGTTTCAGTCCATGACAGGAACTCTGAGAGAAATTCAACTTGTTGAGGGAAAGTCTGCAACATTCCAGGAAAAACCAGAGATGCTCTTAATGAACTGGCACTACTTATTAAAAAAAAAAAAAAAATTAAGAATCTATGTGCAGAGAACCACATTTAGCTCATGTAGAGTTTTTAAAACACATTAATTACTAGGTGAGGTGGTGCACACCTGGAATCCCAGCCCTCAGCAGACTGACACAGGAGGATCACTGTGAGTTCCTGGCCAGCTTGGGTTACATAGCGAGTTCAAGGCCAGCCTATAGTATAAAGTGAGACTCTGTCTCCAAAATAAATAAATTAATTAAATAAAAACAGCTTGAGATATAGTAAACTGGACATAGTAAAGTTTACAATTCAAGTTTCGACTTATCTACACAACCATGAAGCCACTGCCACAATCAAGACAATAGACATATCCATCTCTCCCCAAATTTCTGTATCCCCTTGACATCCTCATTATGGCCCTCATATGCAGAGATGCATAGCTACCTAGCACATTGCTGTTATCCCTCAATCGTTGCAGACTGATCAGTCCTGCAATCTCCCAAGCAAGTGTCCAACAAGGTCTTAAGTAAAAGTCAAGGGATATGATGTTAGGGCTCCAGGAGGATCAAAACTATCTAATGGAATTTGAAATTCACTGGGAGCTAAAACAGAGATCTTCTCTGGGCAGCCTGTATTTATTTGGTTATCAAAAAAAGGAATAGGAGCTGGGTAGATGGTTCAGTGAAATAAGCGCTTCCTTGGCAAATGCAAGGGCCTGAGTTCAATCCCTGGTTCTGCAGAAAAAAAAAAAAAGGAATAATGGAATACTGAAGAAAGGCGGGAATTTGAGCAGGGCCGTTCAGGGCCCTTGGAAGGCCCCTCAGGGACTTCTCCAAGTAATACATTCTGTTAATTTAGGAGAACTATGCTATCTCCAGGAAGGCCTTCACTGAAGAAGGAGTGAGATGCCTGCAGCTACAGTCCTTATTGGCCCAGTGTCCTTAGCTGTGGCCTTGTATTGTTCTTTGAGGTATCCCAGCTTCACAGCCCACTGCAGGCCCCAGTGGGGACCAGTGACTCATAGAGGTGCACCTACTATGAGTCCAGGCCCATCTCCAGGCAAGGGGCCAAGGCCTCGGACACAAGTAGGCATAGACAGCCAATTAGTTAACATAAATCCTGCTCAGAGTCACTTCGTAATGGTCTCCATCAGCCACCCTGACGTCAGGCAACATGGTAGGGCTCCTGTCATGTGAGATGCATGTGGTTCTTCTAGAGTTTCATACACAGTGTATTATTGTCTCTATTACTTTTTTCTCCTGGCCAGGGCAAAATATTCAAAACCCCAAATCAAGGCAAGAAAGGTTTATTTACCTCACAGTTAGTATGATTTCAGTCTACACTCAGCTGGTTCTAAAGCAGAGTGGAACATGGCAGAAGGCAGCTGTTCATGGTGGTGGAAAACAGCAAAGAGCAAAGGGAAGAGCCGGGCTGCAGCAGCCAGCCAGCCTCTCTCCCTTCCATCTATTGTCTTCAAATATCCACCCCAGGTGGGTGTAGCACTCACACCCATAATCCCAGCATTGCATCATGAATTAATCACAAACTCTAGAAGCCCACCCCAATGACTGTGTGAGGCTTTGGGGGGACAGCTAGACACAAACCACAACAGTATTCTATTCTGTTTGGCTTCTCTTGTGCAGTTATCATTGTTTCAAAACTCATTCAAGCTGCTTTATGGATCAGTCGCTGTTCTTTTCTGGTCCACAGTTGGGCTCCTACACTTTCTCTAGTTGCTTGCTGATGATATGTTAGCTGTTGTCAGACGTATGACCAGTTGAGCCCAAGCAGAGCAGAGGTGTTATCTCCTAGCTGCAGCCACAGGCCAGGAGGCATCAGGGAGCAGAGCCAAGTGCATAAATTCTGATAGTTCCCAAAGCAGAATATCCCACTTGTCTTTCCAAAATGCAACTGTGGTTACTGAAAAGTGTACTCAGGCAGAATAACCACCAGCACAGCCTGAACCCAGCCCACAACTTGTCACCTGTTTGACCTTGGGAAGACTCACACGCAATGTTCTCCTCCATAAAATGGATATAATATCTCTTAAATATTTGTTTAAAGAATTCACTGGTAAAAGCATGCACCTAGTAAAGCCTATGCTACACTTAGGGTTTTTTTGCAAGGTGAGCAAAATAGTACAGGGCACGTTTTATAATGGTATTTTATAATGAATCACCCAAGAATAACATACTACAAGGGCAGGAAATTGATCCACCCACTAAATACTAACAAATCCAGCGGAGGGCCTAGAGCTCACAGCAATGCCTCCCACCAGTCCATCTGGAGGCCTAGAGTCCACAACAAAGTCCCATATAGGCCTGCTTCATGGATCTGTGCTGGGAAGGCCCAAAGGGTGGAAACTAGGAAGTCTGTGCCAGCGGGATGAAGATCTGTGCACCAGGCCAAAGGGTCTGCACTGGAGCCAGGGAGCAATGCTCAGGGTAAGCACCAGGGCTCCCCCAAATGTACCACAGGGGTCCTCAGCAACAGTGAGGTCCCAAGCTCCTCCAGCAGCGAGGGAAGCTGAGTCCCCTTCAGGACAGCCAATGCCACAAGCTTTATTAGACTGAGCAAGGCACCATCTTCCCCTCTGGAGCCAGGAATTGATGCTCAAGATGAGGACCCAAGCTTCTCTAAAGCCCATCGGGAAGCCAGCATGACAAGGTCCTCCAGCAGAACAGCCCAAGAGAACCAGCAGCTTCCAACAGCTTCTCCAAACAGCATCCCTAACAGCATTCCGGCAGCTTCTCCTGCTCTGCCTTTCTGCTGCTGGCAACAGCCCTCAGGTGGGCTTCCCATACCCAGCACCACGCTAGTTTAGTTCAGCTGGGTGCAGCAAGTTGACCACCAGTGAGCTATCCCACACAGCCTATTACATGGCAGGGGTGATCCTTAGCTAATTCTGGGCCACAGGGTATTATTTGGCCCATAAAATATTTTTAAAGTGAAACACTTTAGAGAAAAAAGATCTGTCTGATCTCTTTTGAACACAGACAGCCTTTAACCTGTGTTCACACAGGAGAACGGTCTGGCGGGTCAGTGAATGGGGCTGCTTGCACTGGGAGTCAATAGTGGCATCCCCCACATGGAATAATCACTGGGGAGCTGCACTGCAGAACCCAGAGCGGGCCCACCACTTTCTTTTTCTTTTTTAAAGAGAATTTTTTTTTAAAAAATGAGAGACAAAATTTCAAAACAAGATGATAGGAAATTAACAATGGTTGTTATATTGCATAATTATTTTCAAAGGAGTTCAGATTACCAGAAATAATCATGCAAAATTGGTCAATAAATAAATAAGAATTAACAGTTCCTTTTAATAAACCAGTAGCAATTAGAAGTACAATTAGCTATTGTGTGTGTGTGTGTGTGTGTGTGTGTGTGCGTGTGCTCCTTCCTCCTTTCTCCTCTGCCCTCCCCCCCCCCAGTTCTTTCCTTCTGAGCAGTTTCTTTCCCTTTCATACCATCTGTTGTACCTTTTGCATTTTATTTACTTCTTTCTGTTTCTTATGCTGGGGAGACAGTATGATGCTTACACAAGTGGGTCTGAGTTATTTCACTTATGAGTATGGTCTCTCGTTGCATCCATTTACATATAAAGGCCTTGAGCTTATCTTTCTTTGTAGCTGAGTAATACTCCATTGTATAAAAATATCGTGTCTTTTTTTTATCCATTTCTCAGTTGATGGGCACTTGGGTCATTTCTAAGATTTAGCTATGACAAATTATGTGCTATAAACATCGGTGCACATATATGACTGTGGTATGGTGCTTTAAATTCTCCTAGGAAAATACCCAGGAGAGGACTAGCTGGGCTGAACAGGACTGCTAATCTTAATGTTTTGAGGACTCACCACAGTGATGGAGCCAGTCTACACACCCACCAGCAGTGGGAAGCCAACAACTGGGATTTCATCTTACCAAAAAGGTTTTTCACATCCAAAAAAAAAAAAAAAAATTACCAACAGAGTAAAAAGAAAACCCATGAATTGGGGGAAAAATTACCCAACTGTCCTTCAGACAAAGGGTTTATATCTAAAATGTATGAAGTTTTAAAACTCAGGGCATCGAAATTCAAAGATCCAACCAAAAAATGGGCATCTGAGATGAATATACACTGCTCAGATGAAGAAGTACAAATGGCAACTAAATTTATGGGAAAAAAATGTGCACTGTTGGTCATTCAAGAAATGCAAATTGAAACAACAGTACAATTCCAGTTCACTCCAGGAAGAATGGATGTTATCAAGAAATCAACCAGTAACACATGCTGGTGAGAGTCTAGGGCAAAAGGAGCCCTTCACCGCCACTTGTTTTTATAGATAACGTTTGTTGAGACATAGCCATGCTGCTTTGTTCATAGATTACCTGCAGCCACTTCTGCTCTCTAACATCAGGGCCGGACTGTTCTGATCAGGACATCTTTGCCTACCAAGGTGAACCTTTACTTCTGGCGTTTTGTGGAAGCAGTTTGCCACCTCTGACCTAAAAGTGCATGCTGAGGACATTTGTTCCCTCCTGTTAGCATTGTGGCCCCCATGGGCATCACACTGTCCTCACTGGGTTAAATTCACTGATTAAGTCTTCTGATTTCTGCTGGATGTAAACTGTCTCCTCTTCAGCACCCTGCAGGGTAGCAATAGCCTGTGCCTTCCGCGATGGGGCATTTCTGGTAGCGTAAGGTGAGCATGCAGGAAGGGCATGCCATGCCTCCTTCCCACCCCCTCCATTGCCCATCTTCGCTTGCAACCTTAATATTCATAAAAACTCTAACTAGGAAGCCTGAGCCAAGCACACAGCAGTGAGGAAGCAGGGCTTAGGGCAGGTGCTGTGGGGGCACCAGCACCCTCTCTTCTGGGGCTCTGCATGGCTACCCCAGGTTTGGGAAGCTCTGAAAGCAGCCTCGTGGCACCTTTGGATTCTGCATAGGAAGTGAGTGGGGTTTAGTCCTGACATGGGGGCCAACAGCATGAGGTTTTACACCAGTGATACCAGCAGCAGGCCAGGACATGAGGGGGCTGGAGGTTGAACAGGGAAGACGACCATAGCAGTACCTAAGGGATACATAGAAATCAACCTTGGCAGTAAAGCAACAAGGGGATTTCAAGCACAGGTGCACCATGTGCAAGACCACTAGGCCAGAGGACACATGCCAGGTCTTAATTAAGATATTACAATAAAGAGAACAAAAGATAAGCCAGGAGAGAAGTAGGTTTTGTTTGTGTGTTTTATTTTGCTTTTGTCTTTTTGAGACAGGGTCTTTCTCTGCAATTCAGGCTGGCCTTGTGCTCACTTTATAGTCCAGGCTGGCCTTGAACTTGCAAGGATCCTCCTGCCTCAGCCTCTTGAGTGCTGGGATTACAGGCACGCACCATTATATTCAGCTAGAGAAGCAAGTTTGAAGGGATAATCTGGCACCAGTTCACGAATGGCCTTAGGCATGGATGAGAAAGTAGTTGAGCATCCGAATCAGAGCAATTTTGGGACGGAAAGGGGATGTTGTCAATAATTAATGCAGAGCAACAAGACCAGCCTGGCTTTCTCCTGAGCATACAGAAGGGGTTCACTCTGCATATAAGCCAGGTGATGGACACATATTTCATCCGAAAAATAAGTAAAGCTACCATTGCTTTGATACAGGTCCGTCATGGCGCCACAGATACACACTTTCATGCCAGGTCCAGCAGGCACATCTTAGTCCCCGACTAGTCTGA
Source organism: Ctenomys sociabilis (assembly GCA_004027165.1). Classification (NCBI taxonomy): domain Eukaryota; kingdom Metazoa; phylum Chordata; class Mammalia; order Rodentia; family Ctenomyidae; genus Ctenomys; species Ctenomys sociabilis. The sequence goes on along the minus strand of PVKA01016052.1, from coordinate 26,400 downwards.
CCGCTGCAGAATTTGGCCCTGCACACCACAGCTGCTGTCTAGGATAGCTGTTAGATGCTCATCACATCCAACAGAGAGCCAGAATAAGTGGTGATGCACCTCAAGGGGCTGAAAACCAAAACAGTCCAAGCCTAACACTACGAAGACATTATAAAGATCAAAGCGGAAATAAATGAAATTCAGATAAAAAAAGAACCAATGAGATGAAAATCTGGTTCTTCAAAATACTAAGCCAACCAGACAAATCCTCAGCAAATCTTACCAGCAGAAAAAAAGAACCAAATCAATGCAATTAAAAATTAAACAGGGAGGGTTAGCAAGATAGCTCAGCGGACTAAGCACCTGCTTTGACAAGCACAGGGACCAGGGTTTGATCCCGGGTCCTGCATGCTGTGCCAGTCCCGCCCCTGGGGCACACTGAGCCGATGACCGAGTCCAGGCATGGTGGCACATGCCCGTAATCACAGTGCTGGGGAGGCTGAAAACAGGAACATCACTGCAAGTCCGAACTAGTGAGACCCTGTGCCAAACCCATAAGTGGGGGAAAAAAGAGGGAAATTACAATGGACAGCACTGAAATCCAAAATGTTATTAGTAATTTACTTTGGAGACATGTACTCTAATAAATCAGGGAATCTAGATGAATAGTTGAACTCCTGAACACAAATGAATTGCTTAAAACTGAACCTGAATAATTGTATGCCAGGCATGAAATTGAAGCAGAAATAAAAACCCTAGCAGAGTGAACCTGCACTCTGTGCTCCCTCCACCAGCTCTGGGGCAGCAGCTGCTGTGTGAGGGCCACACACCTCTGCTGAATAGACAGACTGGAACCCCAAGACCTGAGACCTGAGCCAGCAGCCGCACCTCTGGTACATGGGTGCACACCCACCTTTGGAGCATGGAGTAAGTAACAAACCCAGAAATGTGGAGGTGTCTGATGCAGCAGCGAGGAGCCAGCAGCCGGGCTCTGGAGAGCTCCTCCAACTGAAGAGCAGGCCCAGCCCACAGCCAGAGGCCAGGATCGGCTCCCCACGCAGCACCCTTGTGGGACTGAATATGAACGCGGTCACAGGACTGGAAACCTTGGAAGTGTTTCACTACTTTCGTTCTCCCTCTCTTGGATGTCATCTTGTCTTGCTCTGTAGTCTGTAGTTATTTTTGTAGTTTTTTTCTTTCTTTGATCTTTTTCTTCCTTCTCTCTTTTGTTCTTTTTTCAATACTAAAAGTTTTTTACCTTTTCTTTTCGGCTCTTTTGTAGACTCTTTTTCTCATTCCCTCAACTACTTCTTGAATTTAAACTTTCTGTGTGTGTGTGTGTGTGTGTGTGTGTGTGTGTGTGTGTGTGTGTGTGTGTTTTAGGCTGTTTACAGCCTCCCAAGAGCTGGAATTACAGGCAGGCACCACCACGCCCAGTCACCTGGTCTCAATGGCTGTCTCAGCATGCCCCTGGGGTGGGGCTGGCATGGCAGGCCTGGGGATCAAACCCCTGGCCCATGCACCTGCTTGAAGGTGTTTTAATCCACCGAGCTATTTGGCTGGCCCTTAACCTTCAAAGTGAGTAAACCTCGACTCTGCTCTTTCTGACTACTCCCTCACATTCTACGTCATTCTTTCCACCTGTGAACTCCAGTTTTCCCAAACTCCGGTGATCATGCCTTGATCTCTAGCCTGGACTCTACTGTGCTTGACTTCAGCCATCACTTTAGTGTATCTCCCATGTGTCTGAACATCCCTGCCACCCACAGAAGGGTAAAAATCACCCACATGAGGGGAGAATTGCTGCATACACGTGCACACTGCACGTGTGACTTTGGTATACAGTTTTAGAGTTTGCTCTTGAGGCCAGAGGTCAATGGTCATGATAGCTTATTAATAGTTAAGCTGTACTTGAAAACTACTATTATCACTAACTGTACTGCTATATCCAGAATATCATACTTGTTATAAATAGTTATTCTCCCCATGATTGTACAAGGTCATAATCATCACCACAGCCCAGTACCAAAGGATTAGGAGCTGAGCCACACAGTAATCTTGCAGCTTTACAAGTTGGGAAGGGAGGCTCTTGGGATGGCTGTAAGAAACCACCTCCATCTAGAAGGCCTCCCTGAAAAACAGATGTCCTCTAGGGAAGCCCCAGTAATAAAGCTATATGTCATAAGAAATTGGCAAGTATCAACATAGAAAAAAGAGAAAATAGAAAATGACAAGATGCAGAAGCAAAATGCAACCCCAGACCCACAGCCCAGCCAGGAAGCCTGAAGCTCAAGAAGATGGATGAAAGTGGAAGTCAAACACTGGAACTTTCAGGAAAGTTAGCAGTAGAAGTGAAAAAACAAGTGGAAAATGCTGTGAGGAAAATAACCTCATGTACAGAAAAAAATGCTTATACTGAAAGATATTAGAGAAGACGTGGATAAGTGCATAGATGAGCTTAAAAGTGATGGAAACAAAAAACTGCCCAGCATAGGAAAGAAGTGGAATCCATGAAACAGATCCAAAAAGGGACCCAAGAGACTGAAAGCATGTTGCAACACTTTGAATGAAGGAGAGGGTGGAACGTCAGATCTTGAACAATTGCAGCTAGTGATTGATTGATTGATTTAATGTATTTAGTACAGGTCTACAGGATTGGACTCCTAGAGATCCTTCCTGTTTTTCAGCTTCTGAAGGGCTGAGATTACAGACATGTGCCACCATGCCCAATCTCATTTGCCATCTCAGCGTGCCCCTGGAACAGGGACATTAAGGCAGGCCAGGATTGAACCCCCAACCCCTGTATCTGCCTAAGCAGGTGCTTTAATACACTGAGCTATCTGGCTGGTCCTAAGAAAGATAATTTTAAAATAGCAAGAGACCATGAAAAATCAACAGATGAAGCACAGCAGAATAACATAAGATTAATTGGGGTTAGTGAGAAAGCTGGCAGTAGCACAAGCAACATAAAATATCTCTTCACAGAAATAATACAAGGTCTCAGGAAATAGCTTGTTGGTCTAAACTTGGTGATTTGATCCCAAGTACCACACACTGTGCTGGCACCAGAACCCCGAGTGTGCTGTGCCAGCTGCTGAAACCAGGTGTGGTGGTGCACACTTGTAATCCCAGCACTGGGAAGGCTGAGACATGAGAGTCACTGCAAGTCCAAGGTGCATAGTGAGACCCTGTTGCAAATAAATAAACAAATAAAAGATTTTTAAAAATAGGAAATAGGGCTGAGGAGATAACTCAGTAGAATAAGCACTTGCTTGGCAAGCCGAAGGTTCTGAGTTCAATTGCTGGTACTGCAAAAACAAAAACAGAACCACCATCCCCCCCCCAAAAAAAAAACAATGCCAGAAAACTTCCCAAGTGTAGATAAAGAATTTGGTATACAAATAAATGAAGTATACAGAACTCTAAATAGTCATAACCAAAATGAAGCTATAACAAAACATGTAATAATCAAGATTCCTGAAATTCAACACAACAGAATATTAAAAGCTGTTGGAGGAAAGAAACATCACCTATAAAAGAGCCCTCAGGACCAGGGCAGACTTCACACAAACGCTCAAGTCAGGAAGAACTTGGAATGAAGTGTTTCAGGTCCTGAAAGGAAACAACTTCCAACCCAGAGTGATGGGCCCTGCAAAACTATCTTTCAAAGTCAATGGAGAAATAAGATATTTACGTGACAAAGAACAACCAAAGAGATTTATGAACACCAAGCCAATGCTACCAAGAGTACTGAAAGGTATTCTAGACAGACAGAAATAAAAATGGCCACAATTCCAACAACAGCAAACCAAACTGACCAACCAAAAAAAAAAAAAAAAAAAAAAAAAAAAAAAAAAAAAAAAAAAAACAGGCAGGGTAAGCAATGAAACAGAAGGGAACAGCAGGGACCCAACAGCTGGAGAATAATCAACAAAGCTAAGCCAATACATATCAGTTGTAATCATCAATGTGAATGGCCTCACTTCACCAGTCTGAAGATCCAACAGTATTCCATCTCCAAGAAACACATTTAATGCAAAAAGAAGTTCATGGGCAGAAAATCAAAGAATGCAAAACAATATTCCATGCAAGCAGAGCCCAGAAAAAAGCAGGGACAGCTATTGTTTGCAGACAATGTGAACTTCAAACCCAGAGTGATCAAAAGAAAGTCACTACCTACTTGTTACAGGAAAACTTCAAGAGGAAGAAGTGACAGCTGTACGTGTATATGGACCAAACATGGGAGCACCCAGCTACATAAGACAATTATTAATAGACTAGAAAAATCAGCAATACCAGGATTGTAATGGGAGACTTCAGTACCCCATTGTGACAAAGGGATAGATCAACTAGACAAAAAGGCAGCAAAGAAATGACATGACTGAGCCAGACCTGAACAACTGGACTTAGAAGAGGTTTTCAGACTGTTCCATGCATTGTCATCAGAATACAGCTGCACAAGGAACATTCTCTAAGACAGACTGTGTACAGGCCCACAGAACACCCCTGAGTAAAGGTAAAGGAACTGAAATTATCCCAGGTGTGCTATATGTGTGTTAGTGCAATGAAATTAGAAATTAATGGCAAAAATGCAAAAACTTCATAAACACATGGAAATTAAATAATACTCTCCTAAACATCCAGTGAGTCACAGATACTATAAAGAAAGTAGTTAAGCTATCTACCACTAAAGGAGAATGCAGATAAAACATACCAGAACTTACGCCATACAGCGGAAGCAGTTCCAAGAGGGAAATTTATAGTGGTAAACTCTCACATCAGGAAAACAGAATAAGCACAAATAAGCAAGCTAATGCCACACCACAAGCTTCTCGGAAAAGCAGAGCAACACAAACCCAAAGCCCATAGAAGAAAGGGAATTATAAAGAGCAGAGCAGAAGTTAACACAATGGAGACCAAGAAATAATATAAAGAATAATAAATCAAAGAGTTGTTCTATGAAATAAATAAAATTGATAAACCCTTAACGTTATTTTTAAAAAAGGAAAGACTCAAATTCATGCACTGAGAAATCATAAGGGTAAAGCCACTACATATCCTATGAAAATTCAGAAGATCACTAGTACCTACTTCCAAAATGTTTACTCTCATGATGGAAAACACAGAAGAAATGGACAGATGCCTAGATGTGTATGCACTACTGCACTGGTTGATACATTGTGTCAACTTGAAAGTTTAGAAGTTTAATTAAGTGACTCAGCAGAGAGCCAGGACTCTCAGTTTGTGAACATTCTCACCCTGTGCAAGAGGAGGGCCTGGACATTGTATAGTTCTACACCGCCACCACTGGGTAGCTTGTTTGTAATATAAGGAGAGAGACTGGCTAGGGGTTGCAGCTGCTGCCCTTTCCTTTGCTGTTTTCTGCCGCTGTCTGCCACATGCCACTCTGCCTGGGAGCCATTCAAGTATAGACTGAAACCTCCACAAACCATTGGCTAAATAAATAAACCTTTCTTTCCTTAATTTTGGGTGTTGAGTATTTTGTCCCAGCAACCGGTAAAAAATAACCAAGACGATTACCAAAGTTGAGTCAAGAAGATATATAAGCTCTCAATAATCCAATATCAGCTAATGAGATTGAAAATGTGATTGAAAACTTTCCAACAAAGAAGGCCCAAGTCCTGATGGATTTGCTGATGAAGTCACAAAGATTTTAACAACGATTTAATGCCAGTGTGCTTCAAACTCTGAAATGGAATTGAAAGGGAAAGAGTGCTCCATAACTCATTCCTATAGGTAAGTATTACACTGATACCAAAACCAGAAAAAGACCCAACAAAGAGAGCTACAGGCCAATTTCCCTAATGAACATAGATGGAAAAATCCTAAATACCATATCAGCACATAGAAAGCAGCAAATAATTTAGAAGATTATCCACCACTGTGGGATTTTTCTCAGGATTACAGAAGTGGTTCAACAGACACAAGTAAATGTAATACACCATATCAACAGAGCCAGGGAAGAAATAACATAAGCATCTCAATAAATGTAGAAAGAGCTTTTCATAGATTCCAGTACTCACTTATAATAAAAACCCCATGAAAACTGGGATACATGCTCTTTGTCTTAATCTGATAAAAGCCATCTGTGAATGATCAATGGCCAGCATCATAATACATGGACAAAAACTCGCACAAAAAGTAAGAACAAGGCAGTCACCATTCCTTTTCAACACAGTTTGGAAAAATTAGCCAGAACAAGAGAGTGAAATAAAAGGAATAAGAATAGGAAAGGAAGAATTTAAATTATCATTCTTCATAGATGACATGATAGCCTATATAGAAGACCCCAAAAACTCCACCAAAAGACTCCTGGAGTCAATAAGCAAATTGAACTCATGGTTGATTACAAAATCAATTGTAATCACCACTCCTCTTCCTTTTCTTTTGTGGAACCATGGATTGAACTCAGGCCCTTGCCCTTGCCCTTGCCAGGAAAGCACTTATTCTACTGAGCCATCTCTCTGGCCCCACACAGTGCAAATTAAAACAACGCTGAGAGTCCACCTCGCCCCAGGAAGAACAGCTATCATCCAGAACCAACAACAAACACTGGAGGGGCTGTGAGGAGAAAGGAGCCCTTCTGCACTGCTGGCGGCCATGCAGGTGGGTGCACCCACTTTGGAAGTCCATGCAGAGATTCTTCAAAACTCTGGGAATAGAGGTCCCATTCGACCCAGCTGTTCTCCAGCACTAGGGAGGCAGAAAGCAGGAGGATCACTATGAATGTAGGCTGCGCAGTGAGACCCTGTGCAAAAAAAAAAAAAAAAAAACCTGAAAAATTAATAATGTCATACTACAGTGACGTATGTGCACCTATGCTTACAGCAGCATAATTTGTCATAGTGAAATTTGGAAACAACCCAAATTCCCATCAGCCAAGGGATAGATAAAATAGATGTGCTGTTTTTATGCAATGGAGTACAGTTCAGCTAAAAAGGATAGACCTATACATTCATAGGGAAATGGATGAGACTTGAGCCCATACTCACAAGTGAAATAAATCAGTTTTGTGTGTGTAAGCATCAACATTGTCTCCCTAGTGTGACAACCTGAAAGAGCAAATAAGAACCAACATATATAATAGATATTGAAAGCTGGTGAAAAATGGGAAGAAAGTGCTCAGAAAGAAAGAGAAACTGGAATGGAGGAAAGTGAAAAGGAAGGAAGGAAAATAAAATGTGTGTGTGTGTGTGTGTGTGTGTGTGTGTGTGTGTGTGTGTGTGTGATTGTAAGGTAGTTGTGCTATTGCTAATAGCTCTTTGAAGGGAAAGGTACCTGCCTTTACTGTTTGGTAAGTTTTTCATACCTATATCTTGCAACATAAGCAACATCTTTGAAGACAGCAGTATGAAATGTACCAAGTATTGTTACTCTCCTACAATCTTGTTTTGAAATCTTATATCATTGTTTTTATAATTGTTCTTTTTTCTTTAAAATTAAAACTAAAAACAAACACCCTACCAACCTAGAAAAGCCAAGATCCCAGGGGATTCCCTACTGAATGCTATAACTTCAAATATATATATATATATCTGCAATACTCCTCAAAGTTTTAAGTGAAATTGAAAGGGAAAGAGTATCTCAAAAAGTGAGTTTTGGAAGCCAGACAAGGGCTTGACCACAGAGAAGAACTACAGTCCCATCTGTTTAATGACAGACACAACAGTCCTCAGCAAGACACTGATAAATAGAATGCAAAACCTAGTGCATTGTGACCAAATAGCCTTCATCTAGGAACAAAAGAATAGTCAAACATGTAATTCAGTAAGGAGAATGCACCATATAAACAGAAATAAAGATAAAAATCATGTTCATCTCAATAGATGCACAAAATTCTTTCGATAAAGTCCAATATTCAAACTAAAAAATTTTTGAATATGTATGGAAGGACCTTATCCCAACCTTACAACACCATTTATAACAAAGCTACCACCAGCATCATACTAGATACAGAAAGGGTGAAAGTTTTCCCTTGAATGTCAGGAACAAAACAAGGATGTCCCCCATCACCATTTGTGTTCAACAGAGTGCTCAAAACATTACCCAGAGCAAGAGAAGGGAATGAAAGGGCTGTCTGTGAGAAAGGAGGAAGCCAAGTCACCGTTATCTGTGGATGAAAAGAGCTCTCACATAGAATACCCAAAAATTTCTACCAAAGGACTCCTAGAATAGCCAAATTTAGCAGTGTGGCAGTATACAAAATTAACAGACAAAAATTAATAATTCTCCAGTACCCTAATAATGAACTCAGCAAGAAAGACATTAGGAGACTGGGTGTGGTGGCGCATGTCTGTAATCCCAGCACTTAGGAGGCTGGAAACAGGAGGATCACTACAAGTCCTATCTGCGTAGTGAGAACCTGTAGACCCTGTAGACTCTGTCCTAAATACAGGGGAAAACAATTTTTTTTTTTTAAGTACAAAAGACATCAGGAGGAGTATAGCACACTTCATAGCTGCATCATGGCTCTGGGCCTCAAGGGGTCAAAGTGGGACAGCACCACTCACCATCACCATTGTTGATCCACTAGGAAAATCTCTGCTTTCTGTGCTATACCTCTGTGCCCCGCTGGCCTACAAGTCTTAGTTGCGTGGCAGGGAAGACTCATACTAGGAAGCACCAGAAGGTCACATTGAATGGAAGCTAAGCCTTCTCCCTGGCATTTGGGCTCCTTGTAGATCTGAGCAAAAGAACTGCAAAGGGAGCTACAGTGGTGGCAGGGCGACTGACCCAGACCACCAAGCAGAAACTGTACTGTTATTCCCCAGTGCAGAAAAGGAATGACATACTTGGGGGGCCAAGGACACTTTAGGGCACCTCCTAGTATAACCATGCCCTATTATAAAGGTCATTAGAGCCGGGCGTGGTGGCGCAGGCCTGTAATCCCAGCACTAGGGAGGCTGAGGCAGGAGGATTGTTGTGAGTTCGAGACCAGCCTGAGCTACAAAGTGAGCTTAAGGCCAGCCTGAACTGCACAGTGAGACCCTGTCTCAAAAAGACAAAAAAAAAAAAAATAAATAAAAGAAAAAAAATAAAGGTCATTAGAAAACAACACCAAGCAACCCACACAGGCTAGGAAATGTTGAACATGTTGAACAAACCTTAATGTTGAAAGACTTAAGGTTTGTTCTTGGCCTGGGGAAATAGCTCTGTGGTCTAAGCTCCTGCCTGGCAAGTATAAGGATCTGGGTTTGATCCCCAGTACTGTGTGCCATGCCATGGTGGCATACCTGTGTAATCCCAGCACTGGGGTGGCTGAGAGAGGAAGATCACTATGAGTCCAAGCTGTATAGTGAGACCCTGTACCAAATACATAAATAAATAAATAGTTCTTAAACATTGCTAACCCTACATTCCAGTATCCGAGCTAGGAAATGTCAGGAGTGACCATCATCCAAAGAAACCCCTGCCTCTCTTCTGGAGAGGGAGTTGGTGTTTCTGCTTGTGCACCAGAGAGTGCATCGTGTTAAGCATGAACTTGCCTTTGTATCTGGGGACTAAGGGTGGTTCAAGGAATGTGTCTGGCTGGCAAGGTGACAAAGGGCGGTTTGTGACAGTTCAGTGTTATGTCGATTTGGGTAAGAAGCACCTGGCTGATTGGCCTAGCATACCTCTCCATGAGACTGGATAGATTTACTAAAGATAGAAGCCCTGCCCTGGTGTGACTGGCACCAACCGATAGGCTTGTCGTCCAAACACATACGAAGAGAAAACAGAAAGAAAGCAGCCTTCTGTACTGCAGGTAGAGCTCTAGCCTTTGCCTTTTTCCTGCCTACCAGCTTCCGGCACAGACTCTTCTGCTTTACAGCACAGAGCCTTGGGCTTCCTGATCTAGACTCGCATGGGACTTTACAGTGAGCTCCAGGCCTTCAACTTTGGACTGGATCCTTCAGATCTCCAGCATGCAGACAGACCTTTGACACTCCTCCCCAGCCACCTCTGCAAGCAGCCGTTGTGTGCCTACCTTATCAGAGTTTTCAGGGGAATAGATTTAATACAGGACACATGATTTATGAGATTATTTCATAATGTTTACCCAAGAAGTCAAATGCAGAGTAGTGCAGGAGATCTGCCCAGGCCCAAAGAATAGAGAGACCCAAAGAATCCAGCAGGACAGCAGTGGCCTGCAGGAGTCCAGCTGGGGGCCCAGAGCCTGGTGTCTCGTGCAAGTCTGTATCCACGATCTGCGCTGGGAAGGCCAGTAGTGAAGCTGAAGAGTCTGTGCTGGCAGAATGAAGGATCTGTGCTAGCTGGCTGAGGGATCTGCACTGGAGCCAGGAATGTAAGGACCAGAGCACACCTGAAAGCACCACAGCCTCCTCAACAACAGCAAGGACACGAGTTTCTCCAGCGATGAGCACAGGTGAGGTTGTGGCAGAAAAACCAGCGTGACGAGCTTCTCCAGGAGAACCAACAGTGCCCCATCTTCCCCTCAGACCCCCTTTTATATTGTCAGCCACAGTGCTTGGGTGGGCCTTGCACACCCAGCATCACCCTAACTCAGTCAGCTACGTGTTTCAAGCTGACCATTTGTTAATCCAACACACTTATAAATCCATATGTCTCATTAAACCTGTTTCTCTGTGAGCACTCGCCCAGAGGACCTTAGAAAATGGAAATATATCTTTATTCCTGGATAGACAGGACCAACATTGTTAAAATGACCATGCTTTCAAAACATACAGATTTAATGTAATCCCAATCAAAGTACCAACAGCCTTCCTCGAGGAACTAGAGAAGACAACTCTAACATGTGCATGGAACCAAAAGAGACCCCAAATAGCAAAAGCAATCCTGGGCAACAAGAGCCAAGCAGGAACATCCTGGATGGGAGGCTGCATTGCAAACTACGGTGATTAGAATCAGCATGATCCTGTAGCCAAAACAGACGAGGGACCAGGGCAGCCAAGAGAGGTGCAGGACCAGTCTCAGGCACACGTGGCTATTTGGTCTTTGACAAAGGGGCCCAAGAACACACAACAAAGGAAAGATTGCCTCTTCAACAAATGGTGCTGGGAAAAATTAGTGCTGAGAAACGTGGCTATTTACACGCAGAAGGGTCTGGGTCCATGTATTTCACTGTGCTAAAATAAAGTCAAAAGATCTAAACGATAAAAAAGAAACAATCTGCTGGAAGATCAGATAAGGAAAACCCTTAAAGATGCAGGCATAGTTAAGAGCAGAACCCCAGTTTCATAAGAAGTAACACCAGGAATCAATAAACGGGATCATAGCAGAGCCACACAGCACAAGAAACCACCAACAGAGTGAAGAGGCAATCTGTAGAATAGGACAAAAGGTTCGCCAGCTGTTCCTTAGACAGAGGACTAATGTCTGGAATATAAAAAGAGCTCAAAAAATTATTGCCCCCCCAAAAAAGGGCCCAATCAAACAATGAACAGCAGACATTTCTCAGAAGTGCAATTGGCCAGTAAGTGTAGTACGTCAAAAAATGTCCAACATCACCAGCCATTGGAGAAATACAAATTAAAGCAGTGACATTCTCTCTTACCCCAGAAAGAATGGCAAGTCACTTGTAGGAAACTGAATGAACCTAAATGTTATGTGAAGTTATGATGGCCGGGATTGGATATATTGCCCATGCGAGACCAAATTAAAAGGAATTACAGAACCTTTGTTCGTTAGCCGGCCACCCATGTGCTCCCATCCCCTTTTGGGAAAACACAAAAGGCCCAGTTCCTTGTTCCCTATCTGCATTTATAGTTTCTTTTTGCTATGGAAGCTAGGAGGGAATGTAGTGCCCGCCCCATATCCTATAGGTGCGAGGTCTTGGGTTGGAGGGGGGATTTACAGCTAAGCCTGGGCAAATAGTCTGTCTCTTACTGCCCTAAATGGATCCTGTCTCTCCCATATCTCCTACTTGTTTGTGAAGTTCTGATCCTGCAGGGAAGTGAGGAAAGGGGTAATTTAGGCAAAGTGCTTCTATGTAAATACTTCAGGCAGGGGTTAAACTAGATAGAATTCTGTCTCAGTCTCTTCTACTTCTAAAAGTGAATAGGGTGTTATGCTAGTCACCATCCCTTACAAAATGAATGGATGGACCTAGTGGTACATGAAGTAAATGACACCCTAGCTTAAATCCTGCATGGTTCATCCCAGTGAGAAACCAAAATCTAAAGAACAAACTCAAGGATAGATAGTAGGAAGTAGGGAGATAGACTTTTCACAAAAGGGAAGAAGACAAGAGATAGAGAGGGGTGGGGTGGGAAGGAAGAGGTCTGAGTAGAGACCTAGGGCTGCTGTGCACGTGACCAGCTCCCTGTGATGGATGTGATAATTACGTATGCAGACGTGTGCTAACAAAAAGGTTCAAACTACATGCTATAGCTGATCACCCAAGTATCAGTAGGGAAAAGGCAAGAGAAAGCAAGGGCCTGGAGGTGCAGAAGACAAGACAACATGGGTAATGTGATTTTTTTTTATATACACTGGAAACCAACCTCAGGACCTCACGCCTGCCAAGCAGGCGCTGTGCCGCTGAGCTGTCCCCCTGGCCCTAAACTGATGTTCCAAGAATATAGACCCTGTAGGACGTACAGGTTGTGAGACTGGCCCTCATTTTAACAAAGGACAGGGGTGTTCTGAAGATTCCAACAGGCAGCTAAACTTGGTGGCAGACTCTGGGGAGCTCTTATCAGACAAACTGGAATGTATTCCTGGGCGTCAAAACCATTTACTGAGATGCAGAAGGAGGTACAAGGGTTGGGGGAGTCAGGGGTGCAGAGCACATTAGAGATGGCTGCCTTAGAGCCAACAGGAGAGAAAAAGAGGCCAATAAGTGAAAGAGCAGGATTAGAGGCTGTGTTGAGGATGCACCCGGGGTGGGACCCGGGCATACATCCTGGGAACCCCAGGCGGGCACTCCCTCGGACCTTGTTCCTCCTCCCCAACAGCCCTTCCACTGTGTGTGTCCAGGGGACATAGGTTTTGCCTGATGTCTGACGCAGAAAGGGCAAAGACCAAGGAATCAGCGAGACCAAAAGAATGGCGGATATGATGGTCAGAACATTTGTGATGGGGATGGATGATGGGCTGCGGACGGAGCTGAAGGGCCACTTCAGCCAGCGTCTCTTCGGGCTTGCCAGGCTCCTCCCTGCAGCCTCCTAGGATGAGGGCAGAGTTCACATTAATTTTTTTTTCTTTTCTATTTACCTAGCAAAGGACTTTGTTCATGGTACAGGTAGAGTACAAGGCGGAATGAATGGGTCAATTTAGAAATGTTAACATTTTGATTTTAAAATCAAAATGATCAGTTATCTTAAGTACTGTATACTCAGATCTGCATGGAGTGCTTAGAGACTTAGACACTACACTTATTTTTCAGCAAATGTTCTGTTTTCTGGGTTTGGATGAATTATATTCCAGTGGAATAAGGAGACTAAAATCTCCTCAATGTGCTGTATGGTGGTGTAATTGTTTTTTTTATGTTTTAGTGAAGGCTCGTCCTGAACTCACTGTAAGGCCCTGACTGGTCTTGCACTCACAATGACCCTTTGGGTTTGACCTCCCACATATTGGGATTAGGTGATATTCAGTATTTTGTTTCTTATGGATATCAAGGGAAGCATAATTATTTATGAATTTAATATTAATATCAGAGGTTATATAAATTATGTCCTGGCTTAGGTAAATTATCATAAACAGATAATCTTCCTTAAAATATGAAACTTAAGCTAATTGACCTTTCTCCCAATGCTGTTTCCTTGTAAGGAACTGGGAAGCAAACGTCATCCTGTGCAAGCAGTCCCAGCCCGGCGTGGACGTGAGCCAGATGTCCTTTAACCCCATGAACTGGCACCAGCTGTGCTTGTCGAGCCCAAATACGGTGACCGTGTGGACCATCGAAAGATGTGACCAGGAGCATTATTTCAAAGCAAAGTAGGAGGCTGTGCTTCTGCCCCATAACCAAGTGCTGGTCTTTGTTCCCATTCATGCAATGTGATCAGGCCAGCTGGGCAAATTGAGTGCCTTTATGAGCATGTGCGCAAGCGCACACACACACAGAGTTATAAACTGCAGTGTCATTCTACACAGATCATTACACTGGAGTGATTGTTTGCATTTCATGAAGATTCTTCTTAACTTGACTTCCCAGTCAGTTTAAGAATCTAGTCTTCTAAGAGCTTTTACCATTGTGGCTTAATTTTCTAAATTTGCTGTGTCCTTACTATTTTAAAACATGGGTATTGTATAAAAAGGACATTTATGGCCTTTTTCCTCTTATTTTGATCCCTGAAATCTCAAAAATAAACTGTTGGGGCAGAAAGTGTACAGCTTACGATACGTACTCAAACACATTACCCACAAATGACAGGAGTCCCGAAGGGCAGTCGTGGGAGTCACCTGTGTAAGGTGAAATGAGTCAGAGAAAAATGCTAGGACCAATGTTTGACAGCAGCAGTCATGATGATAAGCGGCCTTGCTGAGAGTGCGTTCAGACTCCAGGCGCCCCCAGGCTCGCTGCTCAGCCTGCTCCACAGGTCACGCCCAAGAGAGGCTGGGCAGCCTGCCCTGAAATTGCAATTTTTGAAGAAGTGAAATACAAATCCAGCAAGACAAAGTTTTCAAGCTGGAGAATGCTAGCAAAGGCGCGTCTTTCAGCTTAGTGCTCCTGACGTTCTTTTTCACAGGAATCCACGTGAGAAGCCAGCATCCACACCCCCAGATCTGTTAACAAAGCTCAGTGTCTCTAGCAGGTCCTCGCCAGTGTAGGCAGTGACCTCGTTGCCCCCTTCCCTCCTTTGCTTCCCTAGAGTATATGTGAGCCTAGTCCAAATGCTGGCGTGCGTAATTTTCCTATAAGCAAGTAGACCAGGAGATGCAGCAAGTGGTTTTTTCTGATTCATGAGAGAAGCAGGATTTGCACACGTGTCAATATTGCATGTAAGTAGTAGGCATCCTGTGCAGGCGGCCATTGCTCAGCACTATTTTCCACTCAGAGCACAGCCAAGAAAGTGTGCAGGGTGCTGTGTGAGGCCAAGAACTCCCCCCTCCCCCGTTACCTTTACAACCATGGCACGTGGCGAAAGCGAACTAAAAGTGAATTCTTGGTGCCAGAGGGTTGGAAGGTAGGTGAATGCAGCCATCTCATGCTTATTTCAGCCACACTGCTTTTTATTTTAATTAGGAGTCAGTATTTAAAATTGGAGCTATTTCTCAAAAATACCCAAACTGTGTCATTCTCTTAAGATTTTAGAACCCAAAGCGGTCATGTATCAACCACATTCTTGGCTGGGGCTGCCTGCACTGCAGCGCCATGCCCTGCCCTACTGATTATAGTGGGAAGGGCTAACTGTAGGCAGTATTTACAGGTCCTGCTTTAGATATTAATGTTGGAACATTTTGATGATCAATCCAAGCGCCTAAATTATAAGCACAAGCTGTCCTTTCACAGCATGCTCTGTCACGTGTCGTGAGCCCCACTGTTTGTCTCTTCTGTGGTTTCAGATCATAACATCCCCCACCTCACTTAACACTGATGCACATCAGTGATTAGTTTCTGTTCATCTTCTGGTTCTGGTGCTTCTTCTGCAGGTCAGTGAAACTACCTCTGGAAGATGGGTCCTTTCCAAAGGAGACAGACCTGCTTTTCCCCCAGTCGCTGCCCAAGGACCCCATCTACGGGCCCGTGCTGCCGCTGTCAGCCATTGCTGGGCTGGTAGGCGAAGAGGCAGAGACTTTCAGGGTAATTACCTTGCTTGCCTGACAGGCCCACATCTGGGGCCAGATCTCAGTTTCTAGGCCTAAGTGTGCCGTCACACCTGCAGGGTAGGGAAGACCAAGCTGGATTTCAATGGAGTTGAGCCGCAGAGGCTACAGGAGAGACAGACTCCAGAGTTTTGTGTTTGGATGGCTGAGGTGATGGTGGCAGAAACGGGGAGCCCAGACATGGTTTCAACTTTGAACATAGTGAAGACAGGGTGCAGGAAGGCCCCCAAGTGGAGATGCTGGGTAGAGGCAGGCAAGTGACACCTCCAGTGTCAGGGAGAGGGTGGGGGTGACACAGACGTTGCTGTCATTCAAACAGAGAACCCTGAACAGGAAGTGTGAGATAGCTGGTAGGGAAGGAGCTAGAGAGGAAGCAGTGGCTGCAGCAGGAGAAGGCGGGGCAGCCGGGGAGGCCAGGAGCAAGGCAGGAGAGAGGAACAGAGGGGAGAGTGGGGTGAAGGTGCGAAGGAGAGGTGGGTCGCAGTTGGACGCTTACCCATTCTGCCCTCAGCAGCAGCCTGTTGAGCTCCTGCTGCAGAGCGGATGTTGTTGAAGGTGGTGGGCACTGTGGGCGGGCTACCCCTGAGTATACCTCCCTGCCACGCTGACTTGACCAACCCAGCTGACAGCAGCACGTGGACAGAGAGTCATTAAGCCACAGCCAGGTGTGGCCATTGTGGTAACAGATAAGATGGAGATGAGAGGAGGGATTTCCACACACTTGTCGGAAGGCCTTGGAGCCAGGCATGGTGGTGTACCCTGGAATCCCCATGGCTCTAGGGCTGAGGTTGCAAGTGGGAACCTGGCCATGCAACTTAGAGTCTTAGGGAGACCCTGAACTTAAAATTTAAAAGGTAAATAAAAATAAGTCAGCCTAGAGCCCGGGGGTCAAAGCCGGTTCCCAGCCTAGTTCTGTCCCTCAGTCGCCTGCTTCCTCTTTTCTTCCAACATGACAAACGCTACTGTGTCCTTCACCAGGGACTTCCTGGCAGGTGGAGTGGCTGCAGCCATCTCCAAGACTGCGGTAGCACCTGTTGAGCGGGTCAAGCTGCTGCTGCAGGCGCAACATTCCAGCAAGCAGATCACCGCAGATAAGCAGCACAAGGGCATTGCAGACTGTGTGGTTCGAATCCTCAAGGAGCAGGGAGTCCTGTCCTTCTGGCGTGGTGACCAGGCCAGCATCATCAGATCCTTCCCCACCCAGGCTCTCAGCTTTGCCTTCAAAGATAAATACAAGCAGATCTGCCTGGGTGGTGTGACAAGAGGACCCAGTTTTGGTGCTACTTTGCAGGGAACCTGGCACCAGGTGGTGCCACAGGGGCCACATCCTTGTGCTTTGTGTACCCTCTTATTTGTGCTCATGTACTCATCTAGCAGCCGATGTGAGTAAAGCAGGAACTGAAAGGGAATTCAAAGGCCTTCGTGGCTGCCTGGTTAAAATCTACAGATCTGATGGGATTAAGGGCCTGTATCAAGGCTTTACTGTGTCTATGCAGGATATTGTCATCTACTGAGCTGCCTACTTTGGTATAAATGACACTACAAAGGGAACGCTTCCATACCCCAAAATACTCATCACCATCAGCTGGACGCCTGCGCAGTCCATCACTGCCACGGCTGGCTTGACTTCCATCCACTTGATACCATTCGCCACCGCATGCTGATGCAGTGAGGGCAAGAAGGAGCTGAGGTCACGTGCACAGGCGTAGCTGGCTGCTGGCGCAGGACTGCTGGTGGTGAAGGAGCACAGCTTTTGTCAGGGGTGCGTGGTCCAGTGTGCTCCAGGGCTGGGCGGTGCTTCTGTGCCTGTCTCCTATGATGAATTCAAGAAGGACACCGAAGTTGCTTCCTAGGATTCTCCTCCTGTGAAGAGGCAAGCTGTCTCATAGGACAGGCCTTGAGCATTCCGAACAGACCCTGCCGTCTGCTTGTCCTGGCAACTCTGTACCGGCTGACCGTGAAGCAGCAGTGCTCATCTGACCAGTTTTCTCTTAAAGCCATTTCCATGATTAATGATGATGGGACTGGAATGTATTTTTTTTATTTCAGTCACTCCTGATAACAAACTTGAACAAATTAAAGTATTTAAAGAAAAAAAAAGTCAGTAAATAAACCAATAAATAAAGGCTGGGATGTAGCTCAGTGCAGAGGCCATACACACACACACACACACACACACACACACACACACACCCATGGCCTGTAGAGAGAAGACACTGAAGCAAGACTTGAAGCACAGGAGTCTCTGCCTGTGACACAAGCAGAGAGGGGCTCTAGGTGGATGGGACTGTGCACAAAGGTCCTGGGAGAAGGAGAAGAGGCATGCGAGGGACTGAAAGACGGCCTGGCTGGAGCGAGCTCCGGTGGGGCTAGGGCGCAGGGAATGTCCACGCACAGCCTCTGGGGCGCAGAGGAAGAGCCAGCCAGTTCACTGCGAGAACTGTTAACATTAGAGAATGCCTGAGGCAGGCAAGGAAGGGCTCAGACGCTTCCTGCCTCCTCCAATGAGCTGCAACTACTCCCTTTTTAAATTAGGGAGCTACTTTTTTCTAGCTGGGGCCTCTTTTCTTTCCGCACTGAGCCACAGGGGGGCAGCAAAGTAAATGCAAAAAGATCCGCACGGGTTCCAGCTGTTTTCATTTGGTGTTGGGTGTCCAGAACCCCCAAATTTAACCCTTAGATCATTTTTCTTACTTTAGTCAAATTCTGTAGAAAGCGTCATCTTTCACAGCTGGCACCAGCATGAGAAATCCTACGTAACACAGTTGAAATTCAGGCTGTCCTTGTCATTTGGAAAAAAAGTCTTCTTTAAAGACTAAGTATAGCGTTATCATTGTGAAAAGCACACAATAAATTATCTTCATTTTGTAGGACTTTTGCATTCGGTGCACTTTAATCTTATCATGGAAGCAGAAATTTAAGGCTATAATTTGGCACCTCTAAGTCACACAGGGAATATTAGTGAGGGCGCTTTGCTCTTGAGTTCTGACATTAACCTTCCCAGTAGTCCCCTTCTTTCGTTTTATAGCTTAATACAGTGAGGGAAGTGGTTAGACACTGGCTAATACTTGCACAACAAATGGAAACATAACCAAAACTGGATCTCAAGCATCTTCACTTCATTCCATACCTTGAATGTAATTTCTTATATCCTGGACACCAATGGCAAAGAAACCAATACTTATTTAATCTAAATAAGGGTCTCAAAAATTGACAAGCTGTGGCCTTTAGCATGATTACAAACATTAAATAATCCCATCGTCTTTCTTGTTGCTAGCGGTGCGTTCTAGGCCTTTGATCAGGCCCGCGTCACGCATGCGTGTTCCTTAGGCCTGTGCGCAGGGGTCCAGCTGCTGCTCGGGAAAATCAAAGGCGGATGCTGTCTGAGCAGAAAGCGGAGCTCAAGCGTTCAGGTGTTCAGGTTCCTTTTCCCATCTATATCTTTAAAAGAAAAAAAGACAAAAGTTGCTGAATAGAAACCTCTTTTATAAACTCAAGTATTCCAAATCATATTTTGGAAGAATATACTTTCTAAAGCAGGATCCCGAGGGACTCCAAAGCATCCGAAGATCCTGTAGGACTTGAAAAGAAAGCCTTGTTATTGACAAGTATTCTGAAACACAATTGACACCTTTTTAAATAAACTCTTAGGAGTTTTCATAAGTGAAACTTACGTCTGTTCACATAATCCATGTAATATCATACTTATTTTTAAATGACACCAAATGTCTCCATTAATGACAAAAAAAAAAAAAAGGGCAAGCCTAGGTCTGTCTTAAAGAACATCTCCCACCACGCTAGGTGACACGCCAAGGCCTGCCACTTCTAAGTTGTAACTCTCACATTCGGTTTCGCGTGCACAGATTCACTGGCCTGAGGAGAATCAGGTTGGTGAGGGTCTTGTTAAGAATGGCCCCGAGCCTGCTGTGAGCCGAGTGAGAGTCTGTCTTTCGGAGACTTATGCCTGATGTCTGGTGTAAAGTGCGGCCCACGCGCAGCCAGCAAGCAGCGCCCTCGCAGCTGGCCGCCGAGCCAAGGCTGTGAGCAGTTTTTCCCGAAGCAAAACCTCAGCATCCAGGTCTAATGGCAGTGTTGGCTGCCACTTTGGGATACACAAGAGTACCTGGCTTGTACTTCGGGCCTCTGGCCACGAAAGGCTCGCCGTCACTGATCTAGTGGACAGACATACGGAGATGACTCCAGAAGCCGAGATAGTGATGCTTGCGGGAATAACTTTTCCCAGCACATGCCAAATCTAAGACTTCACAGAAATGCCACTAAGTGACCGCAGATTCATCCGCTGGGGGAGGCGCTGCCTTTGCTTTTAGTCCACCGGGCAGCCACACGGTATTCCTACTATCCATCTTCAAAGTGTCCAGCGCGAATCGGAGGTGAACCGGGCTGACTGCACAACTCAAGCCATTCTGTCCTTCCAAACCTCGTCACGATGCATCCTCTGGCGCATCTTGCAGCAGCCTCGGCCCTAGCCCTGGGTCCAACCCCCGGCTCTGCCTACTCCCTTGGCCCCTCCTGGAGAACTTGCTGCCTCTCCTTGGAGCACCCGCCAAACCTAGCTGTGTCGCCGACTGCCTGCTGTGCCTTCTGAGTCTGACGCGGCTAACACGACTCCTCCCCCGCACATCAAGAGGAAGGACCCCCAGCGCCCTGCCTTCCCAGCACCCAGGACTACTTACCAAAGTATTAGTAATGCGACAAACTCGGATCCGTTGAGAATGTGATGGAGTGAACTGGTTTGCAGGGCAGCCCCGCCCTTGCATCCACAGGCCTTGCACGGATCAGGACAGCGATGGATGTCGCTCCAACTGAGGCTTCGTAGAGGGTTGGCTAGCGTGCCTCAGGAAGGGCCGCTCGTACCAGCTTCACGGTCGTCCCCAGTGCGAGCCCTGCTCCATTTTACCCCTGATTTTCTTCACAGTACTTTCCAGCATGGGGCATTCTGCGTATCAACTCGTTCTGCTGTTTCCCCTCACCTCTCTGGCAAGCTGGCATTTTGCTCTGCTTCACTGCTCTATCCTTGTGCCTGGAATAGTGCCAGGAATGTGCCAGGCCTGAAAAGGACCCATGTTGATGGAGGAGCACCTGAGGGAAAGAACGGAATAACATGGGGCCTTAAAGGCTGTAAGGATTCTGTTAATTTGGTCAGCAGCTAAATGCAAACATTGTCTGTAACGAGGAGCACGTGTGTGTCTGACCACACAGCATGAGCAAAAAACATATCGTTGACAATGCTCAAAAATATATACAAATAAGTAAAACAAAGCTGGTAGAATTCTGACTAGTTCTGATAGACAGGTCAGGGTGCCATAGGATGGTGTCCTGACTTCACAGTCTTGATGTCCCTACTGAAATAGCTGTCGTTAAGGGCCAGCAGCAGACGAAAGCACCCGCTTAGGCAGACGCAGCAGCAAAGGGTTCGAGCCCCGGTGCACTGTGCCGGCCCTGTCCCTGGGCACACTGAAAGGGTGATTGAGACTGGGCGTGGTGGGGCGCACCTGTAATCCCAGCGCTTGGGAGGCTGAAAACAAGAGGATCAGTATGAGTCTGACCTACGAGGTAAGACTCTGTACTAAATACAATAAATAAATCCATTAATTAAGAAGATAAAATAAAATAGCTGCTGCACTGCCCTGGACTTCAGAGAGGAGAGCGTGGGGTGGGGTCCACAGCTGATGAGGAGGTGGGCTCCGTGCTGGGGGGTACAGCCTCTCCTTGCCGGACACAGGGCCCAGCACTGGGGACACAGTGAGACAGTACTGTCTCTGAGGCAGCTGTGGAAAATTGTGGCCCACTTTTTTGTTGCCCAGGTTTAAGGATGGTTTCGGCATTTCTAAAGGAGAGGAGAGAAGGAAAGAGAGAAAGAGAAGGAGGGAGGAAGAAAACATTATGTGAATAGGCCAGTGTAGGCCACAAAACCTATTGACTACTTATTCCTTTACAGAAAATATTTAATTATCCCCTTAGTCCATACTGGTTTTAGTGCCCAAAGCCAGCTTTTCTCCTAGGGACAGGCCATAAATTTTAAGGTTCCTCTTGCTTGTTTTTGTGAATTTTTTTGTTTTTTTAGAAATTAGCCATAGCACCCATAGCATCTGTGGGACTCCCGCCCATCACCATAGGGGGTCTGTGCCCGGGTGCAGGTGGCCCTAGTGGGCTGCCTTCTCCACATTCCCTCCACTCCCTCCATCCTCTCTTCCCCTCCCCAGTTACAGAAGTTTTGTTTCCATTTTCCCATTGGTTCTTTGTTCTTTCCCTCCTCACCTCCCATGTTTCCCTTCCTGTTGAACACATTTCCCTTCCTGCCCCCGTAGCTGGTCTCGGCTTCGCTCCTCCTGTAGTCTTTGGTTTCTTGCACAAGAGAAGCGATGCAATATTTAAATGTGTGGGTCTGATTTATTTCACTTAAAATTACGGTCTCCAGGTGCATCCACTTACCTATAAAAGACTCAATTGTATCCTTCTTTATGGCAGAGTAGTACTCCATTGTATATTAATACCACATTTTCTTTATCCACTCATCTGCTGCTGGGCATGTGTACTGGTTCCAAGATTGAGCCATTAGAAATTGTACTGTTGGGGCTGGGACAGGGCTCAGTGGAATAAGCACTTGCCTGGCAAGCGCAAGGGCCTGAGTTCAATCCCTGGTTCCACCAAAAAAAAAGAAAAAAGAAAAGAAATTGTGCTATCACACTGAGTATGCATACTTAACTCTTTCAGGAAAATGCCTAGAAAGGGGATTTCTGGGTCAAACAGGACCTTTAGTCTTAGTTTTTTGGAGAATTTCTACACTGATTTTCATAGTGGTTCCTTTGCCCCCAACAGCCTCATCAGTGTTTATTATTGGTTGATTTTTTAATGATAATCATTTTGGGGGAGGAATGAGATAGAATCTCAGCACAGTTTTAATTTGCATTTCTCGAATGACCAGTGATGGTGAATTTTTTTTTCCTGTATTTATTTACTGTTTATATTTACTCCTTATTTCAGATGGATTAGATGCTTGAATGTGGGGGTTTGATTTTTCTGAGTTCTTTACATATTGTAAGTATTTGTCTAAGGAGTAGCTGGTAAAAAATTTTCCCCACTCTGCGCATTGTCTCTTTGCCCTGCTGGTTCTTTGTTTTACTGTACAAAAGTGTTTTAATGTGATCCTAGTTGTTGATTCTTTGTAATACTTCCTGTGCCATCAGGGTTTTGTTCAGAAAGTCTCTGCCTACACCTGTGTCTTCTTCTACCTATTTGATCCTGTAGCAGATTAAGTTCCTCTGTTTTTATGTGTAAATCTTCAATCCGTTTTGATTTCAGCGGAGTGCGTGCTTCAGTCCTCGGCGTGTAGAGAGCAGGTTTCCCGACCCCGGTTCTGAGAGAGGCTCTCTGTCTTCCAGTGAAGGTGCTGGGCCCGTGTGTCAGAGATACGGCAGCCGCGGGTGCCGGGAGCTGTCTTGCATCTCCTATTTGGTTCCACTGACTGTCCGGTTTGGTTTGGCCAGTACTGTGCTGTTTGCGATATAACTTCAGGTAGGGGGGTTGGTGCCCCCGCCCCGCCCTTGTTACCCAGAACTGCCATGATGCTGCGCTCTCTTCTGGTCCCATGTGAATGTTAGCATTGTTTGCTCTAATTCTGTGAGGTATGCTGTGGGTATTTTGATTGTGATTGCATTAAATCTGTATGAAAATTCTGGAAGCATGGCAGCTGCCTCTGTATTGGTTCTGTCTATCAATGAGCAGGGACACCTTTGCATTTTCTGTTATTCTTGCCAACACTTTTCAGAGTACTATAGTTTTCAATGTAAAGGTCTCTCGCTTCCTTCATTGGGTTGGCTAAACATCTCACTTTTCTTGGTGCTGTTGTGAAAGGTGTGCTTTCTCTTGTCTCCCTCTCAGCAAGTTTGCCATGCGAGTACAGGAAGGCTATTGAATTTTGAGCGTTGACTTTGAGCCCTGCTGTGCTGCCACAGTTGGTTATTAATTTTATTAGTCTTTGGTGGAGTTTTTGGATCTCCTATTGTAGAGTATCATGTTGTCAGAAAATAGTGGTAGTTAACTTTTTGTTTTGCTATACATACCTTTTATTTCCTCTCTCTCTCTCTCTCTCTCTCTCTCTCTCTCTCTCTCTGTGTGTGTGTGTGTGTGTGTGTGTGTGTGTGTGTCTAATTGCCCTGGCCAATGCTTCCAGAGCTATACTGAACAGGAGTGGTGATAGTGGGCATCTTTTTTTTTTCCATACCAGGAGTCAAACTCAGGACCTAGTGCTTGCCAGGTGAGTGCCTATGCCACTGAGCTATGTCCCTAACTAGGCATCTTTGTCTTGCTCTTGACTTTAGAGTACGAAGTTTTTCTGATTTGGTATGATGGTTATTGGTTTGTCACAAATGGATTTGATTAGATTGAAATAAATTCCAATTTTCTGTAGAAGTTTTATCATGAATGAGTAGTGTTGGACTTTGTCAAATGCTTTTTCTGTGTCCACTGAGATGAGCATGTGTATTTTGTCCTTGGTTCTGTTAATGTGGTGCATTGCATTTATTAGTTGGTGTATGTTGAACTGCCCCTGCATCCCTGGGATGAATCCTTTTGATTATGGTGGATCATGGTGCATAATTGTCTTGGTGATTTGCTGCATCCCATTTGTCAGTATCTTAGTGAGGATTTTGGAAGCTCAGTTTTGGTTGAATCCTTTTGGTTCTGTTATCAGGGTAGTGCTTACTTCTACAAGTGGCTTTCAGAATATCGTTTCCATTTCAATTTCATTAAAGAGTTTGAAGAGTTGTGGTATTAGATCTTCTCTAAAGTTCTTAATAGAATTCAGCAATGAATCAAATCAGCACCTGAGCTTTTCTTTACTAGCAGTTTTTTAAAATTGCTTCTTCATTTCATTTACTGATGCTTGGTTATTTAGAATTTTTGCATCGTTTTGATTCAGCTTTGGTAGTTCATCTGTATCTAGGGATCTTTCCATTTCTCCTGAATTTCTATCTTGTTAGGGTACGGGTTCTTCTGAGTACCCACTTAACAAAGTAGATGCTGGTGTCTTCTGCAAAGTCCACTGTGATTTCACCCTCTTCATTCCTAATCACGTGGAGTTGGCTCTTCCACTTCTTTCTCATAAGATTAGCTACTGTTTTGTGTGTTTTATTCACTCACTCAAAGAAGCAACTCTTCAATTCATTGATTCTTTGTGTAGTTTTCTTAGTTCCAATTGTATTAATTTCTGCTCTGGTCTTTATAATTTCCTTCTTTGTACAAGTCTTGAGTTTAACTTGCTCTTCTTTTTCTAGCCTGGAGAGTCAGCACAAGGTTATTTATTTCAGCTCACTCTGCTTTTCTGATGTGAGAATTCACTGGTATAAATTTCCCTCACAGGGCTTCTTTGGTCCCTATGTTCCAATACATTGTCTCAGCATTATAAAATGATTAATTATAGAAATTAGTTTTCTCTTCAATTTCATCTTTGACACATTGGTTGTGCAAGAGGGTATTATTTAGTTTCCATATGCTCATACAGTTTTTATGCTTTCTTTTGTCATTGATTTCCAATTTTACTGCACTACAGTCTGATAATATTCATGGAATAATTTCAGTTCCTTTGCATTTACTTAAGCATGTTCTCTGAATTAGTAGGAGGTCTATTTTGGAGAAAGTCCTGTGTGTGTTGAGAAGAATGTGGAGTCTTTTGTTGTTGGGTGGAACACTCTGTAGATATCTGTTAAGCCCATTTGTTAAAAGGTTTGGTTGAACTCTGATATTTCTTTGTCTAGTTGATCTATGTGTGATAGCGAAGTATTGCAGTCCTCCATTTCTGTTCTGTTAGAGCTTATCTGATTTTTCATTTACATAAATGCTTGTTTTATACAGTTGCTGTGCTGGCATTTGGTGTGTATGCATTTATGATTGTTGTCTCTTTCCTCTTGATTCCATCCTTTAATAAAAACATAATGACCTCTTTTGTCTCTTCTGAACAGTCTTGGCTTAGAATTCACTTTGTTTGCAGATAGTATATCTATATCTTCTTTTTTCTGTGTTCTTATCACATGAACTACTATTTTCTATCTTCGAACTTTTCAGTCTATGAGTCCCTTATTTTTTCCAGTAATGGGGATTGAACTCAGGACCTTGCACTTGCCAGGCAAGCACCTATTCTATTGAGCTATCTCCACAGGCCTACGAGTTCCTTTTTTCTTGATGTCTTTTTATTACAATTTTATTTTATTTTGAAGAGTAAAAACAAAAGCAAGAAAATCAAGAACAAAGACAGAAACAGGGTAACATATAACAATACATATGTTACAGATTTTCAAAACAAGAATAGCTGATTAGCAATGATTGATATATTTATTGTATCATCAAATCTGTTGCTCAGATTAACACATAGTTGTGCGAGATTGGATATATGATTGAATATTATCACATGCTTTCAAGAAATCATGAAGTTTTGCTCCAGTCTCCCTCTTTGATTACCTTTTTCTAAAAAAAAAATATTTTAAAGCCGGGCATGGTGGCGCATGCCTGTAATCCCAGCACTCGGGAGGCTGAGGCAGGAGGATTGTTGTGAGTTCGAGACCAGCCTGAGCTACAAAGTGAGCTTAAGGCCAGACTGAACTGCATAGTGAGACCCTGTCTCAAAAAGACAAAAAAAAAAAAAAAAAAAAA
>PVKA01016051.1:0-39696 GCA_004027165.1 Ctenomys sociabilis | reverse complement strand
GTACTATATACCAAAGCCACATTCACCACTACAATCAAGTCAAAAGTTTTTCTCACCTCAATATTTTTTTTTTTTGCAGTACCAGGGGTTGAACTCAGGACCCTGTGATGGCAGGTAAGCGCTTATTCTACTGAGCTAGCTCCCCCAGGCCCTCAAATTTTAACTTCGAATCTAAACTTAGATTTTAGGGGCCACAGAGAGAACTCATCAGTCTAAGCGCCTAGTTAGGCAAGCATAGGAACCAAGGGTCATTCCCCAGCAGCATGTGCCACACTGGTCCCATCCCCAGGTGTACCAAGCCAGTCACCAAAATGGGGCATGTTGCTGCATGCCTATAATCCCAGCAATAGAGAGGCTGAGACAGGAGGATCATTACCAGCCCAAGCTCCACAATGAGACCCTGCAACAAATATATTTAAAAAATTTAAAAATTTAGATTTTAGAATTATACTATTTAGGTAGGCCTGCTAAGACTGAATATTCTAGCCCAATGGTGGTAATCCTACAATATGCATGTTACTTATTTCTTTTAAGACTAAAGATGCTGATGCATGCCCATGTTTTCTAAACTAATGTCAATACAGACGTTAAGTGTAATGTTGGCACTTTGTGATGAACAAGTGGATTTTGGCCTGCAGTCTGGTCACTCATCTGTAACATGTCCACTATCATGGGCCTGGCTTCTTTAGAAGTTTAAAAAAAAAAAAAAAAAGGCAAGTGAACATCACCAAAGGTGGGGAGTTGAGGATAAAGGGTAAAAGGAAAATCTCAGGATTTATCTCAACTTTACACTGTTGATACTATACTCAATGAAAACTTCTTCTAGTCAAAAATAGAGATAAACATAATCACGAAATCAGAAGAGATGTTAAAACCAACCTTTCCATCTTGAGAAGATCCCCTGCTAGATGCACATAATACTACAGTCTGTCATCAGCCACAGCATTAGAAGCTGCCAAAGCTTCAGGAACATTCATGATCCTGCCTCCATATACACATGCCCAACAGTTCTAGGCCCATATATTCGATGACACATTATGCAGCATCACCACAACATCACATTTGTCTAAAACAACCTTGTCTTCTCCTGATGTTTAGGAAAACTGATACTGGTATGCAACTCAGGTGCCTTACCTTTCTGAACTCCTTCTTCCCTCACCGCAATATAAACTTCAATCCTGACAACTCTTCAGGTTCTTGCCAATGAGGTGCTTTCTTGATTCTGAAGGGTCCACACACACACAATTCCCTTATCAAAAACATCTTTCCTTTTTCTACGGTTTCAGCCTAGATGTCAACAAAAGCCCTCTCCAAGTCTATGAGATTACATTATAAAAGTTCTTCTAACAAGTCTACTTCTGAGCTGTATTGCCTTGACAAATTGTTATATTTTTCCATATGAACATCAACTCTTTTGGGAGCCATGACTATTCCATGCTTGGAATTACACTGAGTGAATATCAAAAATGAACATAAAACCAACAAACAATGAAAAAGTAAAAACAATTTTTAAAAGTAAATGAGGTAAGAGGGCATAACCACCTCTTAGCAAGAGCAAGGTCCCAAGTTTGATCCCTGGCATGGCAAAAAAAAAAAAAAAAAAAAGCAAATGAGGAAGTAGGAGAGACAACTGCTTACCAGATTTTTAAGTATGAAATAAAGTTATTACTTAAGTCAAAGTGTGACATTCTTCCTCCCTCCCTCTCCCCTGCCTGGGTGGGTGGGGTGGGTGTGGGGGGTGTTCATCAACATTGGGACATAACACCTCAAATCAGAGAATTAAAGGAGAGGTTTGGGCTCACGTTTTAGTCCATGGTCCACTGGCTCCAAAGAAGAAACAGCATGGCAGATAGCTGCTCACATCATGGCAGCCAGAAGTAGAGAGAAGAAGATATACCCTGCCTTTTCTGACTAGATCCCACTTTTTAAACACCAAGTCAGCTACACCTCCATACTCATTCACCTTCCTAATGTCTGCGTATGAGTACATGAGGCCTTTGGATAACACACATACAAATATACACAATGTACAGTCTGCCACCTCACGAAAAGAAAAATAGTATGGCACTCTTTCAACACATGATCTTACCCTCAGATGGGGGACCTAGAGGATGTCATACATCAAAGAAAATCTACTACCCTGCCAGGGCCTTCGAGAAGAAATTAAAATTTCATGTACAGCAATCTAAATGACTAAAGTTACACAACCAGCAACTGACCATACTAGTAAATGACTGCAAGTCAATAGCCACCACTTTGAGCACCTTTTGTAATTATAGGGCTAAAGGTGACTTGTATTCATCTCAAGGTGTCTCAAATTTAGTATTACAATAATTATACAAGTTTTTCTTTTCCAGAAGTGTTTCTACTTGACATTCTGTATATGTTTCTCAAAACAAACTCTTGTTTAAGAATCATCTGTAAGCCGGGCGTGGTGGCACAGGCCTGTAATCCCAGCACTCAGGAGGCTGAGGCAGGACTGTTCTGAGTTCAAGACCAGCCTGAGCTACAAAGTGAGCTTAAGGCCAGCCTGAACTGCATAGTGAGACCCTGTCTCAAAAAGACCAAAAAACAAACAAACAAAAAAAGAATCATCTGTAGGGGCTGGGGAGATGGCTCAGTGGAATAAGCACTTCCCTGGCAAACACAAAGGGCCTGACTTCAATCACTGATTCCAGACCCAAAAAAAAAAAAAAAAAAAAAATCATCTGTATAGATGGAAGCATTAAAATCAATGAAGAAAATAAAAACTATTAAATCATTCATATTATGGGAAGTTATTTGGAACAAATACCCTAAAGCCTTAGTCCAATCCAAATATTGTACACAATAAAGATAAAATATTAATAAGTCATCCTACTTAAAATGAGACAGAAGTGAGAAAATGCAACAAATGCAATATAGTATTTTAATATGTATCTTATTTATGCTTCCATAGATGTAACATAACTTGATAAAACCACCAGAAGTACTTCAACAAAAGACATCAATCAACAATTCACACACACAAAAAGACTATTAAATGGGATAGCACACTGCCTTAAATAATAAATAAAAGCAAATACCTCCAAGTCTCACACTGCTGCTAATAGTAAGAAACAGGTTAACTCTATGAGTACGGCAACTCAATTTCATATATATTCACTTCTTAAAAGAAAATACTTTAATTGAAAATATAAATTTCAATGAAACTTAGAGAATATACAATATAATTTCAACTCTGTAAAAAATTTTCAAATGACACAAAAAATCTGAACGATTTTATCTAGGCACCAACAGTAGAAACTACACTGCGGGTTTTTCTCATAACTTCTCTTATACCTAAATTTTCTCTCATCCACATAGTCTGGTTTTACTGTGTAAAAATATTAAACTCATACACTGCTACAGAAAGTAAGTATAATGTCTACATTTGATAAAACAAGAAATAATGGTGCATCCATTCATGAACAGATAAAACATAATAAATGGATGCAATGAAATATTACTGTTCTTAAAAGGAAAAAAGAATTCTTTAAAAAAATTTAACACATTCCACAACATAGATGAACCTCAATAAAGACTGCTGGGGCTGGGGAAATGGCTCAGAAGCATAAGCACCTGCCTGCTGGTAAGCACAAGGTCATGAGTTCAATCCCTGGTACAAAAAAAAAAAAAAAAAAAAGACTTCTTAGTGAAAAGGTAATCACAAAAGGACAAATAGTGTACAATTCCATTCATATGTGACTCTCACAATAATCCACATTCATAGAAAGTAGAATGGTAGTTGTCACAGCTGGGGGAGGACACATGAGAATTATTTTGTAATATGAAAAAAGTTCCAGAGATAGATGGTGATGTATGTACAATAATATAAACATAAATGTCCTTAATGTAACTTTAAAATGAATAAAATAGGGGGTCTGGTGTGTAACTCAGAGATGTAGTACATTCCAGTAAGTGCAAGTGTGTTCAACCCCTAGCACTAATATTTAAAACTAGATTAAAACTAGTAAAATGATGAAATTTGTTATGTATAATTTACAAGTAAACTGTAAAATAAAAACCACAATGATACAAGGGCATTGGGCCACTATTTAGACATATTAGAATACCTCTGATTCATCTATCCAGTATTCCTTCCTCACCAAAAAAAAAAAGAGAAAGAAGGCCAGCCAAATAGCTCAGCAGATTAAAGCACCTGTAAGCAGGTGCAGGGGCCAGGGGTTCAATACCCAGGCCTGTTGTCCCAAGCCTCCTGTGCTGGCCCCGCTCCTAGGGCGTGCTGAGCAAGTGGTATACGCCTGTAATCCCAGCTCTTGGGAGGCTCTAAACTGGTGGATCACTTCAACTCTGATCTAGTAGTAAGACCCTGAACACCCTGTAGGCCCTTCCCTAAAGTACAAAAAGAAAAAGAATAATTGTGCAGGCAGGGGTATTGTTCAGTGGCATAAGCACATGCCCAGGAAGCACAAGGTCCTGAGTCAATCCCTGGTACCAAAATAAAAAGAATTGTGCAAAACTGGACTCTTCAGAAACATTAATGTCAGCCTGGGGATGTGACTCAACAGTAGAGTAAGTACCTAGCATGCACAAGACCCCTAGGTTCTATCTCTAACACTGCAGGGAACAAAGAATTTTTTCCCCCAGAACCGAGAATTGAACTCAGGCCCTTGTGCTTGCACTTATTCTACTGAGCTATTTCCCAGCCCAAGAAAGAATTTTTTTTAATTCATCTTTTGAAAAACTAAATTAAAAACTAGACACTCCTGAGACGCCGAGGCAGGAAGATGACTCCAAGGCCAACATGTGCTACCCAATGAGTTCTACTACAGAACTACTACTACAAAATTCTATCTCATAAAAGACAGGCACTGCTCTAGAGTAGAGGAGACTAATAATACAATGGACTATGTAATCCTTGATTAAACAGGGTGGGAATAACACCAATTACTGAGATACTGGTAACACTGGCTACAGACATTCAGTATTAAATTTATTGCATTAAATTTATTGATTATACCACGTGGCTACGGAGTAAAAATGTCTTTGCTACTGAGAATTAAATGCTAAAGTATTTAGGGGCAAAGTACCAAGATGTACACAGTTAACTCAAGTACTATATTTGGGGGGGGGGGGACACATCTGTGAAAGAGAGAGAAATTGAGGCAATCATAACAAACTAAACTGGAAAATCTGTGTCAAAGATATGTAGTATTAAGTGTATAACTTTTACAGAAGCTATGATATTTCTCATAGAATAATAGGCTGTTAGTGAAAAAAATGGTTCTCTGTACAGCGAAACTGGCAGTGAACTGTGCCTTTCTATACCCAACTATTTATGCTTGGTTTTATTTTTTACCATTATATATATAATAAGACTCTTCTGTGGTAATAGTACAGTTTGAACTCAGGAGTCTTCACAATGAGCAACAAAGCTACCTCTTTTTTTTTTCCAAGAGTCTTATTAAGTCACTAGGCTTTCCAGATTCAAACTTGGAATCTTCCTACATGCTGAGACTACAGGCTTGAAGCACCAGACCTAGCTTACTTTTAAGATTTTTTTTATGCAGTAGACTCCAGCAATTCTCAAGCATACATAGGTCCTTTCCCATTTAATATTAAAAAATATATCTAGACTTCCAAATTAAGAGTGTACACTTAATACTGTAGTTTTAAACTGAAACTATTACATCAGTGATGCATATTCCAAAGTGTCATATAACCAAGACTCAGCAGACATTTTCTTTCTCATAGGAAGTACACGTTGCTTCTGACAAGCATGTATAATAACTCACTTGTGAAAACCAAAAATTATGTCTCAGGTACCCCAGAGGCAACCAGAATATCTGGGCCTCTATGTCTGCCATTACCACTCATTTGCTTTAATAATAACACACTCCAACCCTGGAAGTTTACTTTAATCCCAAGTGTCAAGAAGTACTCTGAAATATCACGCTAAAGTGGCCAGCATCAATTAATAGTGGAAAGGATATTGCTGAAAATTCTCACAATTCTTTTTTTTTTTTTAAATATATTTGGTACAGGGTCTCACTATGCAGTTTGGACTCGTGGTGATCCTCCTGTTTTCAGTCTCCTCAGCACTGAGATCACAGGCACATGCCACCATGCCCAGACTCAGCCACTGGCTCAGGGTGCCTGGGAACTGGGGCAGGGCCCACTGAAGCAGGGCCCACTGAAGCATGTAGTGTCAGGGATCAAACCCTGGTCCCTGTGCTTGCCTACACAGGCATTTAGTCCACACAATTCACTTTAAAATCATGACATAAGATGCTATTGTAAAAGCCGGGTGTGGTGGTGCATGCCTGTAATCCCAGCACTCGGGAGGCTGAGACAGGAGGATTGTAGTGAGTTCGAGACCAGCCTGAGCTACAAAGTGAGCTTAAGGCCAGCCTGAACTGCATAATGAGACCCTGTCTCAAAAAGACAAAAAAAAAAAAAAAAGATGCTATTGTATATCCAGAGTTTCAAAATCACAGGGGAAATCCTTAAAACTATAAAGGAAAATAAGACAAAAACAAGCCCAAAGTAACGACTCCTTTCATGGTGCTACCAGTAATCCTACCCCCAGTAATATAATTCCATTGGTAAGGAGTAACTCATAAGCAAAAATGTATATAATACAAAAAAGCATAGTCTAAATAGCTACACACCCAACCCGCATTAAGAGTATCATACAAAGTTAATCAAGGAACTGCCAGCCTTCTAGCAGCTGACTTTCCTTTTATGGATATGGATACGCTACTAAAGATTTGCTATAGTAGTCTGCCTGTATTGTAGATTCTATGTTCAGGATTTGCTATAGTAGTCTGCCTATATTGTGGACTTTATTAAAAGCTTTTAGCAAACTATGTTTGCTCAAACCATTTAATTTTTTAAAAATACAAGGCAATTGGATAAGTTTAAATGTTGAATACTGGAATCTAAGAACTTTTTTCCTGGCTCTGCATTTATATGAAGAGCAACATAAGAAGAACAGGACACTCTTATCAGAATAGTATCTTTGGGCACAACACTCAGTCTGGTAGCAACATAAAAACAAAGTTCACAATCTACCATTTTAAAAAATAACAATTTAAATCTAACAAAACAGAATAATCGCAGCAGATTCCTTTGTCACCTCCCAGAAAATGATCTCTAAAAAGAACAGATCTGCTGAACCAGTAATGATAACTGAAAAGCAATTCCATAGGGCAGTTAAAATTCTATAGTGTAAAATGGACTGTCCAAATGACTGTAGTATATACCAAGCAGAAAATAGGCCAACACAAGCAAAGAAAACAGTCTGGAAACATCACACAAAATACCAAGTATAATAATAATATGACATAACAACAGAATTGTATGGACTATAGCAGGTGGCAGATTACTTCGGGTTACAGCAATCAGTTTCATATAGGCCTTGTATTTATTTTTCTGACTTAAAGTGAACACTAAAAGCAGTATTCATAGGTATCAAACATGATTTTAAAATTCCTCTAACAGTGCTCTTCTCAATCACAGGGGGAAGGATTTTAGAGCAACAACATGGCTATTTTATGTTCAGCAAGCTGGCCACTCTAATACATAGTAACAAAATCACATTAAATCCCCCCTAAGAATTAGAGAAAGTAAAATGTTTGTGACCTGTCAAATTAAGATACTTGGGTTTTTTTTTAATGCTATTTGTATGGATTTGCTATGCGGTGGCACATGGCTGTAATTAATCCCAGCACTTGGGAGGCTGAGGCAGGATTATTGCAAGTTCAAGACCAGCCTGGGATACAAAGTGAGCTCAAGGCCAGCCTGAACTGCATAGGGAGAACCTGTCTCAAAATAAATAAATAAATAAATAAATAAATAAATAAATAAATAAATAAATAAGACAAAAACATTTCCTATTGCTGCTCTAACACATTTTTATAAATTTGCTGACAATACAAAGCACACAAATACTTATCTGTAATCCTAGCATTCTAGAAGCTGAGATAAGAATATCCCAAACTAGAGCCCATCCTAAGCAATTTAGTGACTAGCAAGACCCTGTCACAAAGTAAAGAAATTGGGGAAGTACTTCAGTGTGAAGACCTTGGGTCTGAACTTCAGTACTTTAAAAAAAAACACCTTTTTTTCATTTTTAAGACAGGATATCTCATTATGTAGCCCAAGCTGGCCTCCAACTTGTGACTGTCCTGGTTCAGCCTCTCAAGCACTGGGATTACAGGTGTACACTACCACATCCTTTATCTTAAAACTGAGAACATCAGAAATACACTGTGGAGGGCCAGGGAGATGGCTCAGTAGAATAAGTGCTTCCCTGGCAAGCACAAGGGTCTGAGTTCAATCCCTGGTTCCACCGAGGGGGGGGAGAGGGGGAGAGAGAGACAGACAGACAGACAGACTACTAACTGGAGGCCTTCTGGGGCTATGCTCCTTCAAGAGGTTTTTCTGTCATCTAGAGGCTGTCTGTCCATATTCCTGAGCTCCTGGCATTCTACCTGTCCACTGACACTTCTCCTGTAGCACTCACTTTCCTGTCTCCTTTTAAGGAAGGACCTTTGTTTCTGGATAATCCAAGGGTAAGCTCTCCATTTCAAGAGTCTAAATCATGTCTGTAAAATCTCTTCTGCTATGAAAGGTAGTACACTAAAGATTGTGAGGACTGGCATGTGGACTTGGGAATATGGGACATTATGCTACCTGTGACATTGAAATGAGTCATTTCATAGCCATAAGAAAAGCTGAAGCAGTAGTATAGGGAATAGGTCTATTAAAAAGACAAGTAGTATGCAAGTAAAGAAAAATGCAACCTTGGGCACTACAACAACTCATCTCATTAATAGTGTTTGAGTGTATGTGCCTGCTTAGGCAAGCTCAGGGACCAGGGTTCCATCCCTGGCACCCCATGCTGCACCAGCCCCACCCCACCCCTGGGCATGCTGAGCTAGCCACCAAGTCAAGGCATGGTAGCACACACCTGTAATTCCAGCACTGGGGAGGCTGAAAATAGGAAGATCACTTCAAATCCAAACTGCTTAGAGACACCCTATTCAAAAGACATTTAACAAAAAAAAAAAAGAGAGAGTCCAGGGAGATGGCTCAGTGGAATAAGTGCTTCCCTTGCAAGCGCAAGGGCCTGAGTTCAATCCCCGGTTCCACCAAAAAAAAAAAATAATAATAATTAAATTAAACAAAAGAAAGAAAAATACCTAATGTTCTGTGCCTTCCTGTAAGTCCATCAATAAAAGTCTTTGAAGCAAATCAATTTTTTTTTTGTATTTTAGGGAAGGGTCTACAGGGTGTTCAGGGTTTTACTACTACAACAGTTTTTTTTTGGGGGGGCTGCAGTTTGGGGAAGGGTTTACAGTGTGTTGAAGGTCTCACTACTAGATCAGACTCCTAGTGATTCTCTATAGCCTCTCAAGTATTAGGATTACAGGCGCACCCAGTCTCAATTGCTGTCTCAGTGCACCCCAGGGGCAGGGCCACCATGGCAGACCCAGGGATAGAAATCTTGGCCCCTGGGCCTGCTTGCAGGCACTTTAATCCACTGAGTAATTTGGCCAGTCCAAAAATCAATAATTTTTAAAGTTAAGGAGTACCACACAATAGATGCCTTTTCTATATTTTTTCTGCACAATTATTTGTGTGCTCTAAGTTCCTCTAATATTAGAAAACCAACTCAAGCGGTATATATCTGTAATCCCAGCATTTGGGAGGTTGCAGCTGTAAGTGTGAGGCCAGCCTGAGCTACAAAGTTGAGTTCAAGTCCAGCCTGAACTACACAATCAAACTCTGTAACAACAACAGAGACGGGTAGGTGGCATATGGATTGAAGTCACAGCTTTGCACATGCTAAGAAAGGCTACAAAAATGTCCACCTCTGGTCTATATCCCTAGCATTGTTCATTTTGGTTTGTAAGGCAAAAATCTCACTTATTTTCCCAGGAAACATCAAACTTACAACACTCCTGCCTCAGCCTCCCAAGTAGCTGAGATTATAAGCATGCACCACTGCACCTAGTCCCAAAAATGTCTCAGGGAGGTAAAATCATTATTACATCCAATAAAAGGATTTCATTTTGTTTAATATGGTAATTTTCTTGATATAAGTCACCTTTTAGTCACCCCAGTTCATAATACTAACATCTCTCACCTAAATGATTTTTCTTCAAAGTTAATCAATTTCTGTTTAGACTGCTGCACAGCACCTATTCATTTACTCAGAAATGGATTTCAAAACTACAAATTTAAAAAAAAAAAAGGTTACACTTTACAATCATTTATTTTTCCATAGAAAAAGAAAACATTAATGCAATCTCTTTTTTGTTTGTTTGTTTTGTTTTTGGCAGAAAGACTGAACTCAGGCCCTTGTTCTTGCAAAGCAAGCACTTATTCTATGAGCTATCTCCCTGGCCCCAACACTTACCTTCCTTAAAAAGAAACCTTCAATTAACAAATCACATATTCACATACACAATTCTTAATACTAATATCAAAACAAGCTATAAATATTTCAAAATATAATAAGCCTATGTTGTTCACTGACTTTTGTTAGAGTAAGTCCAAATGGTCAAGTACCTTCTAAAAAACTTAATACCACCAAAGTTACAGAAGTATCTACAGTTACATCTACCCCTGGAATGTGGACACATAACAAATGACACAAGAATATAAGTTTCCAACTATCCCCCCAGCCCACTATCTAGTTCAATCTAGCCTTGAACTCACTACATAGCTCAGCCTGGGCTTGCCCTGGAGCACTGGAATTACAGGCACATGCCACCATACCTGATTAAGCTTGATTCTTTGCCCCTATCTATACCTTCAACACTCTCACCAAATAACAGTTCTTTCCTATTTCATTAGCAGTCACACTGAACAAACTAAAGATACTGATTAAAAGTGAAACAAAATGAGGGGACTTCACTGACCTCATAAGAAACATAAAGTACATGTGTTGGGATATAGGTCTTGCTCTATCTAGGTCTTAACCATCCAACAGAAACATATAAAAATGAAGTACACACCATGGGGCCATAATAATAAGTTGAGTTGTAAATGGCTATGGTCGACAACTTCTTCAGATAACTCACTATTGTTGTGGAATGCTGGACTGTGTTGGATTGTGTTGTTGAGTTCAGGCACCTAAAGTAGTTGAATGACAATGGAGTGCCCATCTTTGACAGGTGTAGACAAAGGAAGGGGTATAGAAAGGAAGAATCATGATGTGTGTGTATGGACAGTACAGTTGGGATAGATAATGCAGTGCTTCTGCATAATTCTATGAGAGGCAAGATTTGCACTAATGGTGGCTAGACAGGATATTATGTCAGCTTCTAGTACTATGGACAACCACTAGCAAAATAACAAGGTAGAAAGTATTAATTATTGAATCTTTGATGTAATTCAGGTATAAAAAATAAGATACGCAGCTACACTCTCTTAATTTACTGATAAGACATACGCTTTAATAATGTCTGTAAGTATCATATGTATGCACCTTCTATGATACCAAAATATTATGAAAACAGTTTGCAAAGTATTAATTTATCAAATCCATCTTGTCAAGGTATCTTAAAACTGTCTCATTGATATTTGTACTTCAATAAAACAAAAACAAAAAAAGGTGAAACAAAAATAAGGTATGAGGTGTAGTTCAGTGATAAGGTGTTTGACACACACACACACACACACACACACACACACACACACACACAATGAAAAAAGGGATAAGCAGGAGGTCACTGGTACAATTACAAAGAAAACATTTTTATATAAAAATTTTATTCAGCCAGAGATGAAAATGCACACCAGTGATCCCAGCATTCCGGAGGCTGAGGCAGGAGGAGGATTGCTGTAAGTTTGAGGACAGCCTGAACTGTAAAGTGAGACCACCTCAAAATAGAAAAAAATTATCTGATAATAATTTATGCGCAGGAAACAATACTTAATCAAATATTACTGTGAAAATACAAAGATGGAGAAATTAGTAAAAGAAAAAAAAAAAAAAAAAAAGACTTCAGACCTTTCATATCCACACAGTGCCCTGTAGCCAACTTAACACCTCTCTACCCTTGCCAGTTATAAGATCCTACCACATTTATCACCTCAGTTTGACACCCAGGGAGAATCAGACCTAGTGCCACTGGGTCAAGTGCCAAGTAGTCTATAAGGTGAAATACAAAAAAAGCAAAGAATCTAGAAATTCAGGAAAGAAGGATACAGTCTATTCACCTAGATCTCAACTCTCAAAAAGGTAACCAATACATAGCAGGTACTGTTCTAGTACAGTATTACAGCTAGGAGCCAAATATTCAAAAATCTAAACCATCAGAAACCTAAATGCCAAGAGAAGATAAAACACAACGACCAAATATATCAGGAGGCTGCAAGCATTGTAAAGAAAATTAAGACTGGAAGCAGGGGGTATAGGAAACAGATGAAAGTTTAGATATGTCTCACCAAAAAGTCATCCATCATTTGAGAAAATAAGTAAAGAAGTTAATTTAGCAAATTTTACATCTGGAAAGAGTAATGCAAGCAAAGGGAAGTCCTAAGCCTGTGATGGAGAAGAAAACTTTTTAGAGCTTTCAATGGTAACAAAACCCGAGTTGCGCCCACAGGTTCAGCACCACTGGTCTAAGGCTTGTGGGTAAAAACAGAAAAGATGGCCAGAGTGAAATGAGCCAAAGTTGACAGCAGAGTTCACAGCTAAACAATGCATATTGGGAGAAAAAGACACATAGCATACACGCACAGCCTTGTAGTCTTTAAATTCCTAGGCTTTTCCTCTTAGGCACAGAGGCAATCAATCACTAGAGTTCCAAGCAGAGTTTTGTTTTTTGTTTTTCCTGGTTTTTTGTTTTGTTGTTTTTTTTTGTAAGAGTAGCTCCTATATTAAAAGCAAGTTGTAAGTAACTATGGGAGAGGCATCACTTAGAACAAGATAGTGAAAATGGTTAGATTCTGGACATATTTTGAAGGTTAAGTCAATAGGATGTTCTGACAAATAAGAATGGGTATAAGAGAAATGTAGGAGAATCATGACTGGCCAAAGTTTTTGGTACATACAACAAAACAATGAATTTGCCAATCAACTGAGATGGAAGAGTAGGAAACAACAGACTTAAGGGAGACCAGCTCAGTTTTAGAAATAAGACTGAAACATTACACACTTCAGAAGAGATGCTGAGTAGACACTTGGATACATGACTCTTTAGTTCAGATAAACAGGGCAGGGGAGATGGCTCAGTGGAATAAGTGCTACCCTGGCAAGCACAAGGGCCTGAGTTCAATCTCCAGTTCTGCCAAAAAAAAAAAAAAAAAAAGAAAAGAAAGTTCAGATAAACAAATTATCAAACAGGTTTAGTTAAGAAGCTTTAAGGTTCTTACCTGACTCCATCTTTCAAGGATTTGGACCTCAAACAAATGAAATATCACAGGGCAACTGGCTGTGATATTATTGGCTGAATACAATAGTAAAACAAAAACCCTGTACTCAGTAGTGCTATCCTATTTTCTTGGTACACTGTGGGAAGTGCTTTTGGGGGAATGATAACATGATCTCCCTGAAAATACACAGCACCAATAACAGACATCCCAGAGAAAAATGAACTTACAGTCACACTCTTTGCCATCTTAGCTTCCATCCCAGATTCCACTTTTACTGAGGGCAGTGTTAGCAATGCCACACCAAACATCCTCATGAAACTTATGACCAATAACCAGGTGAAGATGTTTAAAACCATACTGCTAATGTTTTAGTTTACTTTTAGTTTTTCAATAATTCAATTTTCTCATTCCTTTTTTAAAAATACCAGCTATAAAACTGACCTACACTTGTTTTCCAATTTTATAAAGTCCCAAAATTTATACTCAGGGTATAATTCTGTGCTTAGTATATACACTATGGAGATTATTTTTATTTTTTTATTTTGTTGAAGTACAAATATCAATGAGACAGTTTTAAGATACCTTGACAAGATGGATTTGATAAATTAATACATTGCAAACTGTTTTCATAATGTTTTGGTATTGTAGAAGGTGCATACATGATATACTTACAGACATTATTAAAGCGTATGTCTTATCAGTAAATTAAGAGAGTGTAGCTGCGTATCTTATTTTTTATACCTGAATTACATCAAAGATTCAATAATTAATACTTTCTACCTTGTTATTTTGCTAGTGGTTGTCCATAGTACTAGAAGCTGACATAATATCCTGTCCAACCACCATTAGTGCAAATCTTGCCTCTCATAGAATATGTAGAAGCACGGCGTTATCTATCCCAACTGTACTGTCCATACACACACATCATGATTCTTCCTTTCTATACCCCTTCCTTTGTCTACACCTGTCAAAGATGGGCACTCCATTGTCATTCAACTACTTTAGGTGCCTGAACTCAACAACACAATCCAACACAGTCCAGCATTCCACAACAATAGTGAGTTATCTGAAGAAGTTGTCGACCATAGCCATTTACAACTCAATGGAGATGATTTTTAATGCATGAAATCAATAAGCCATAATATACAGCACTGTATCTAATGAAATCTGGGGAACATAAAGCAGGCAGAAAAAAAAAAAGATACTCATTTTCAATATATGTAGACTAGGTTTTTATCTAATACAATGTAAACAACGTTTTCTTTTTAACTTAATATTTCAGTGTTCACAAATCAAGAGTGTGACTACTCAATAAAGAGTTTCCTAACTTTTGTGTAACTATTCAAAATGACATTATAAAGTTTGAGGTCAAAATATTTTCTGATAACCAAGACAGAACCCAAATTACCAAGAACTACATATAATCAATCCTTAGCCATAAGAATTCAGACATTATGGGGTGACAACAGCCATCTTAACAAAAACTTGCAAATGAAACAAGACCAATCTAACACTGGCTCTAGGAAGAGCTTTCGTTCTATCATTAAATGAAGCCAGGTATGGTGGGGCACAAACCTGTAATCCAGAACCCTGAGAGGCTGAGACAGAAGAATTACCCAAGTATGGCAACCTAGACTTTCTCTCAAAGTTTAAAATAAAAGAAGGTAGTGTGTTCAATTCACAGTACCACAAAGGAAACAAAGAACAGTTTTAAAGCACAAACAAGTTCAAGGTCAGATATTCAAAAGAACTAATGATATATGGAATGAAATAATAGCAATAAGAAGAATAAGTCATAAAGACAAGAAATAACATAGCCAGGAAAAAACATACCTAAGACCAACCAGATAGCGCAACAGACTAAAGCACCTGCTTAGGCAATAGGGTAAGGGCCAGGGTTGGATCCCTGGCACTATAAGCCTTGCTAGCCCGCCCCGGGGCAAGCTGAGATGGCAACTGAGACTGGGTGTGGTAGCACACACCTATAATCCCAGCTCTTGGGAGTTTGAAAACAGGCAGATCACTACAATTCTGATCTACATAGTGAGGCCCTGTAGACCTGCACAAAAAAAAAAAAGCTAAATCATATTTCTTTTGTTTGTGGAACTGGGGATTAAACTCAAGCCCTTACACTTAGCTCAGGAGCTATCTCCCCAGCCCTTTTTCTTTTTTTTTGTTTGCTAAATCTATATTTTAGCCCACACAAAGTTTATCTCCTATTGTTCCATACAAAATTCATCTTAAGGGCTGGCCAGATATGTCAGCAGTCTAAAACGCCTGCTTAGGCAGAATGCAGCAGCCAGAATTCATTCCCTGGCATGCCATGCATGGTGGCACACACCTATAATTCCATGTGTGGGAGGTTGAAAACAGGTGGATCACTACGAGTCTGATTTATGTAGTGAAAACCTGCAGACCCTGAACTAATTACATTTTTAAAAAATTATCTTTACTGTCGCATAAGGTAGCACATGCCTGTTAAACCCAGTACTTGGAGGCTGTGCAGCAGGACAATCATCCTGAGTTTGAAGCCAGACTGGGCTATATAACCAATTTCAAGACCAGCCTGCACTACACATTGAGATTCTACCTGAAAAGAAAAAAATTATCTTTAGTAAAAGAAAAAAAAAAATATCTTTACTAACCCCAAAATTTTGTTAACGAAAATAAATATTAAAGCAATCCCACCCAAAAAAGAGGAAAATACCCCACTGAAATAACTCAAACTACAAAATCTAACATACTGAAAATAAATACTGAAGATTCAAGCAAATGTTTTGTGAAATAATTCACAAGGTCAATAACTAGGGAATAAACTCTGCTCTCGTATCATTTAACATCTCTGAACTAATATTGCAAACATCCTTAGGAGAGCAATAAAAACACAATACATACATATAACTTGGAACTATGGAATAAAATGGCTAAATGAAACCAGTTCTATGAAGTTTGCAAACATTCACTACATAACATATGTATTTAATGTCAGCATTTTCAAGGTCAGTA
Organism: Ctenomys sociabilis; assembly: GCA_004027165.1. NCBI lineage: Eukaryota > Metazoa > Chordata > Mammalia > Rodentia > Ctenomyidae > Ctenomys > Ctenomys sociabilis. The sequence goes on along the minus strand of PVKA01016051.1, from coordinate 23,316 downwards.
TTATGTTTGTTCTACTTCTTGGAGTCACATATTTTTGTGATATTTTTAACATCTGACTAAAGCCTCTATCATCACAAGATGCTTGCACTGTTTACAAACACTGAGACACAGCAGCTGGTGTTCATAAGTCACATCTTGGTGCAATAAAGTGTTATAGTTTTAAAGACCAGGTGTACATTTTTTGCTAATATGCAGTAAGTTTGCATTAACTTTTCTCCCCTGATATGTACACAAATGTGGGCAAATTGGCATAAAGTTGATTAACCTCAAAATATATAGATTCTTAGGCAAGCATACTCAACAATACAGTTATTTGGCCAGAAATATTGCTCAGAGGCACAGCGCCTGCTTGGCAAGCGTGAGGTCCTGAGTTTGATTTCCAGTACCCCCAACCTCTCCAATCAAAACAGCAAGAATATAGCTATCATGCTTAATGAGTTCAGTGCTAAACAATACTGACCATTTATACTTTTCCTGTCATATTTAATGCCTTTTCCTACCACATTCAAAAAAATGCAGAAAACAGAACCTTACCCACACAAGCACTGAGGAACAGCCAATCGGTCTTTTTCATCCTGTTTTTAATTTGCTTTAGTTTTTTGAAGTCCACTTCAAGTTCCTCTTTGCTTCCAACAGCACCAGCAAATTCAATCCTCTGAAAATCCATTTTCACTTCTGAGTCTCGTTTTGTAGTAGGTGGTGATCTTCTTTGGCTATTACCACTACTGCAGCTTCCCCTCCATCGAGCTCTATCTTGCTCATTTATTATTGAAGAAGCCTCTTCAGTCTCTGCCAACTCTATTGCTTCAATGTTATTAGGCCTGGGATGATCACAAACCACACAATTTTTAGCCTTGGCCCAGTTTTCATATGTACAAATAGAACAAGTCCAATGTTGGGTCCTTGTGTTCAATTTATTTCTATCATTGTATTCCTCACAAGGATCAACAGAAAAAGCAACTGGTCTTGAGCCAGATCCTGAGGATTGAGGAGATTCTGTGGGACTCCTGGTCCTACGCTGGGATAAGCACTGGGTACATCTGATTGCTCTTGGCCAGTTCAAATATGTGCACATATGACATGACCATTTATTTGCATTTTCCATACTGTATGAAGACTTAACCCTTGGTCTTGCACTAGAATCTGGACATATCAAAGGACTACTTCCTCCTTCAGTGCTGGAAGGATCCCAATCTCTACCAACATCACTTGAACCACTTTTAAATGGATCTTCTGTAATAATTGTTCCACTGGGCCTTTGGGCACGACACATAGTACATTTGATTGCAGATGGCCAGTTTTCGTACGTACAATATTCACAAGCCCACTTAATTCCACGATCTGACATTGTGCACTTCTTGAAGTAAGTTGTATCAGGCAGGAAGCTATAAATAATTAGGACATGATTATTAAAATATCTACATAATTATATCTCTAAAAAGTCAAAAAAATACACTTCAACTTATAAAACTTACATTTCTCACAAGATATATGAAAAATTTCAGACTGAATTATTCTACTTTTGTTTTTGGGTTTCAAAGAGGTATCAGAGATAAATTCCCAAAGAAATCTCTTAGACCTTGGGATGTAATATAACTACTCTGGAATGACAAAGGAACAGTTGGAAATATTTGTCCCAAATGGAAAGGAAGATTAAAATAGGAGTGCCACTAATAAAAATTTGTAATTTCAGCTCAAATATCATCATCTAATTTAGGAAAGCAGTCAACAGTTAAAGACTCAAAGGGAAGGGAAAGGACATAAATCAAGAAATAACTCAAATACAACCATTCTCAAATTACAAACATTAATAATACTATCTAGATACCATTAATTCAGAAATTCAGAATACTGAAGAAATCTCTGTATGATTCCTGCTAAAGGAGAAAAGCACCCTAATAGTGCTAATTTTTCACTGCTTTTAATTAGCACAGGTAGAAAAAAAATTGAGGAATAAACACAATTAAGAAAGTAACATTATGACACAAAATGCTTCTTTCATACTCTTGTTTCCTCAAAATCTAGTTCTATCTGGAGGAAAAAAAAAAAACACTACATATCACCTATAATCGGGAAATTCAAATTGTCAGGACATCTATAACTGTTAGTATAATAAAACTAATATAATTCTGAATAATAACAGTCAATATTTGAAATTTTTAAATATTTAAAATTCAATTCATATTAAAATACATTCACCATTTAAAAGTTCCTAGGGCCACCAGATAGCTCAGCAGATTAAAGCACCTGCTTGGGGGAGGGGGTATTACCCTGCTGCAGAGATTGTGGTGCATACCTGTAATCCCAGCACTTGGGAGGCTGAAAACAGGTCTGTGTAGTGAGTCCCTGTACTAAAACAAAAATAAAAATAAGATGAAAGTTTCTAGGACCTATCCCAGCACTCTGAAGGCTAAGGCAGGAGAATTACCACAAGTTCAAGGCCAGCCTGGGCTACTTAACGAGTTCAATGTCAGCCTGCAATACATAGTGAGAAACTATCTCAAAAAAAAAACAGTTCCTAGAATTTATAGTGGACTTACTGACATCACACTAACATAAAGATATTATTTAGTGGGAAATAATTCATAAATGATGTAACTTATTAATCTCTATTTGTTTAAATCCTTCCTCAACTCATTATATCACTTATTTTTAATAAGGAATAAGAAATCTTAGGCAAGCCGGGCATGGTGGCGCAGGCCTGTAATCCCAGCACTCGGGAGGCTGAGGCAGGAGGATTGTTGTGAGTTCGAGACCAGCCTGAGCTACAAAGTGAGCTTAAGACCAGCCTGAACTACATAGTGAGACCCTGTCTCAAAAAAGACCAAAAAAAAAAAGAAAGAAAGAAAGAAATCTTAGGTAGAGTAACAGTTTTCCCAATTTCAGAGGGATTTTTCCTAAACATGAAAATTAAAATCTTTCACTTTCAAAATGTATCATACTCTTGCTTGCTAAGTTCATACTCCACACTCCAGAGTGTGAACTCTGATCCGGACACCTTCACTATCAGAAAGGCTACTATTTAATATCTAAAATAAAAATCACTTACTAAGATTTTAGTTTCCATGCTACAACCTCCACCTTGTACGTGGTTAGAATAAAAGTACAAGTTACAAATCAGATCAAAGACAAGTTTCAGTCTTCATGCTGGCTCAGACTCTGACTTCCACAGGAGATACTGCAGAATGTGTAAAGTTCTGACTCTGAATAGCTTATTCCTGTAAAGGAGACCAAAATTTCACTTACAGGCTGCTAACTTATCTAAAAGTATTTTTGTAAAAAGGTCTAATTTTTAATCAATCCCATTTTAATCATTTTCACTTATTTTAATGATTATACTGAGAATTTTAAATTGACACAGCAACAGAAATATCTAGTTCATTGGGCTAGTCAGTCAAATTAGATATGGGAAAGACATCTTTCCACATAATGTTAAGTCTGTTTCTCTGTGTGTCTCTGTGAGGTTACACATGCATACACAAAGCACTATTACTCCTAATACTAACCAAGTAAGTCAATTGCTACCTGTAGTACTTGTATAACTAAAATGAGAAAGGTGATATAATCTAAATAAGCACAAAATAGAAAAAAAAAAAAAAGTATGAGTATAATTAGCTTTGAAATCTTTCTCCCCTTCAGCAGTTGCATTTTCTCATACTTGGGAAATTTATTTTAGTAAACCTTTTCAAGTTTAGTTTATACACAATGATTACACACAATCACAAATTTAAAAGTGTGATAGATAATGGTATCTGAAGTAGACAATAGATTTAAGGGCAATTTTCACTTTCAGCAATTTCTTTAGTTTGTTTGGAAGGAAATATAAATTAACTTTTTCAGCTATTGGAAATTACAATGAGCAGGTAGAAATTTGGCATTAACAAGACCAAAGACCATACTGGACATATATTGAGGATTACTATAAGTAGTTTCAATATTTCATTTTCAATAATCACAATCAAAGAAATCTATACATGCTCTGATAAAATATTCCTCTGATGTGTCTGCTGGTCCAAGTAAACAGCCTATAAATCTTATCTTAGCTAATCTTCAGGAACTAATGCACTAGCAAAAACACTTGGAGGTCCAAGGCTGACCATCCTTAAAAAAACAAAATCACATGGATGGGGTTATGGCTGCCTGTGGAAGAACGTAAGTTCAACCCACAGCACAAAAATTTACGTAAATAATATCATTATCATAATCAATGTTATTGGTAAATAATGGACAAATATGGACTGCTAGTTAGCCCACTTATTTTGTAAATCTAGGTAACTAAGCAATACTAAACCTAACCTCAAGAATCTTAAAAGAATATATTAGATAATGATATAAAGTATCCACTCTCTGGGGCATAAAAACTTTGTAGGAATACTGCATTTTAAAAAATGAAAGCTTAAAAAAACTGAAAGTTAAAATTACTTAAAAGTATTATTAGAAAGTCATTTGTATCTGTGGCAAGAAGACTTGTAAATGGAATGAAAACATAAGGATAACATCAACTCAGTTATGCAGCTTTTATATTACTGAGAAGAAATTAAGTGTTCTAAAAAGAAGTGTTCTTTTTCTTCCAGATGTTAATATATTCCAAAAGATATATAAAATTATTTTAAAAGCAATCAGCTCTAAGGAATTAATACTGCATCATAAAACTGTCATCAAATACCATTTTAAAGCCAGGCATTGCACCTGCAAGCAGGCACAAGGGCCCAGAGTTCGATCTCAAGGCATTCCAGCCCCACCCTCACGTTGTGCTGAGAGAGCAACTGAGACTAGGCATGATGGTGCACACTTGTAATCCCAGCTCTTAGGAGACTGTAAATAGGCGGATCACTGAGTCTGATCTAGTAGTGAAACCCTGAACACCCTGCAGACCCTTTCCTAAGATACAAAAAAAAAAAAAAAAAAAAAAAAAAAAAAAAAAAAAAAAAAAAAAAAAAAAAAAAAAAAAAGCCAGGTATAGTGCTACACACCTGTAATCCCAGCACTTAGAAGCAGAAGGATCACAAGTTCAAGGCCAGCCTTCAGGCCAGCCAAGGTTAATTATTCAGAACCAGTCTCAACTACAGAGCAACATTTTGTCTCACACACACACAAAAAAAGTACATATGTATATATTAAAGTGTATTAAGTTAACATATATTCATATGCCAAGTTGATTTATTTCTAATTCCCTATGCAGCATAATATTATTTCTAAATTTGGGCTGGGGAGATAGCTCAGCAGTCTAAGCACCTGCCTGGCAAGGACCTGAGTTTGATCCTTGGTACTGCATGCTGTGATGGGCCCAGAACCCCTGGCATGCAGGGCAGGCCACCAAAACCAGACATGGTGGCACACACCTGTAACCCCAGCACTGAGGAAGCTGAAACTGGAGGATCACTATGAATCCAAGCTGTGTGGGGAGACCTTGTACCCAAATAAATAAAAACTTTTAAAAATTCTAGGGCAACTTGCAGGTTAGCTCAATTTAAAATGCCTGCTTGGGCAAACTCAGTCAGGAACAGGGAACAGTGGTTTGATCCCCAGCTCCTCAACCACACCAGACCCATCCTTAAGGCATCCTGAGCTTGAAAAAAAAAAAAAAAAAAAAATCTAAATTCTACCCAAGGAATCATGTAATTGGTATGATCAAATCTGATCAATCAGAACATCTTCAAAGAAAACTGGACACAACTGCTTTTATGTTCTGTCGTTTTTGTAGACAGGGTCTCCCTATGCAGTCCAAGTTGATCTCTAACTCACAGTATTCCTGCATCCACCTCCACAGTATCAATATTATACCTAAGTGCTACTTACTCTTAAGACAATAATCTTTGGGTCAAATAAAATACCAAGTTTTCATCCAGTATACAAAAAAGCCTAGAAATCCATTTGTGTATGAAACCCTACCTATAGAATGAATGAAGTCTCCAAATACATCAACAATTTTACAACATTTTAAATTCACAATGCCTTTTTCTTTCTTTTTTTTTTTTTAAACATATTTGGTTGTTAGAGGGTCTCACTACACAGCTCCGACTCATAGTGCTCCTCCTGTTTTCAGCCTCCCCAGCGCTAGGATTATAGGCCTGCGCCACTACACCCAGACTCTGGCCAGCTCAGCTGGTCATGGGCATGGGGCTGGTACAGCATGTGATGTCCGGGATCGGGGATAGAACCGTGGTCCCCGGGCTTGCCTAAGCAGGCACTTTACTCAACTAAGCTGTATCACTGGTCCCACAATACTCTTAATCATATACTTCACAAATCAAATAATAAAAGCACTTATTCAGCCATATTATTAAAGGCTGAATAAGTGACAAATAATTGTATATTTAATAATCGTATATGGTCATGTTCAATGAGTTAATTAAACCATAGTTACAAGGCATTCCCCTATAAGCATATCTATCTTAAAGTCAACTCCTTAAAAATTACAGCTATAATACAAAGACCCCCATCCACCTACTACAAAAAAAAAAGAATAGAGAAAGTAAAAAAACCTACTGTAAATTCCTTAAATATGTCCAGGTAATTTCCAAGTAGTTCTAAGTGATTAGAAATTATTCAAAGGAAGGGCTAATAGCAATATCTTTCTGGGAGACTATTAGCTTTATTAATATAATGTATTACTAAAAATCTGTAATTTACAAATCTGTGGAATTTTATAAATGTTCAGACAACATCTTAGAATGGTACAGATGTAAGTTAAAACTGAAAAGGATATTCATAAAAGCATTATCTAAATTTCAGGTTCTGTTAAACTGTTATAAAGTAATTGAGTTGAGGGCCATCCAGACAGCTCAGCGGATTAATATGCCTTGTTAGGCAGATGCAGGGGCCGTGGCTTGCTATGCCTGTGCCAGCCCCAGCCCCGCCCAGGAAAGTGCTGATTGAGACTGGGCACAGTGTCACAGGCCTGTAATCCTAGCACTTGGGAGGCTGGAAAAAAACAGGAAGGATCACTATGAGCCCTATCGGTATAGTGAGACCCTGTGGACCCTGTACTAAATACATTTTTTAAAAAAGTAACTAAGTTGTAAAACTTTAAAAAATAAAAGAATTACTTAAAACCCTAAACCAAAATTCCCACATAAGTCATCATCTCTTATTCTCACCATTATTTTCCTACATCACTGTCTTTCTCATAAGAATCACCAGAAATACTACCCAAAAATCTTGGAGATTGATGATATATCCACAAATCTTACCCCATTTCAGGACTCCCAATAGTTTTATCAACACTTCCATTCAACTTTTTATCTTCCTCTCATGACAATGTCCTATCCCAACTTCTCTAGTTTCCATTTGTTATGACCTACATCTAGATGTCACCTCAAAGCCTTGTGCAGTCCACACATTGGGCTTTTCAAAGGTGACTGGGTTTAAGTGTGTGATGCTGGGATCAAGGTATGTGATTACTAAATTAGTCCACTGATTGGCTTGGCATAGTTTTCTGGGTATGGATAATGGAAAGGGCCACCCTGCGGCATGTCTGGATATAATGTAAGGGACAGAAAGAAGGCTACTGTTGTCACTTGATGCTTTGCTGTATTCTACCTGCCATGGACTCTTTCTCCTCTACAATGCCCCTTTGCCATACCACCCTGCCCTTGACACAGCCAACTATGAACTGGAATCTCTACAAAAACCCAAATTTTTCTTCCTTTAAGTAACTTTTGGTGTTAGGTGTTTTGCTTCAGCAACATGAAAAATAATTGAGACACCAGTAAAGACACTATTCATATCCCCCAGCAGAGAAGCTGCATCGCTTGAATTCAGACTTCTGCCCACAGACTCTTTCCAATGTTTTCTATCCTATCAATTTCCTCCCATCTCCTCTACCACCAATCTTTTCTCAGTTCTGATCAGAACTACTGTAACAGTCTCCGAGCTTCTTTGCTTTTCAAATCTATCCATGTATTACCAGAACAATCCTCTCTCGGAAGCTATTCTGCAACAGTATGAACTCTCAACTTCGTTCTGTTAGCTCATGACCAACATATTCTCAAAATACACCTCACACACTCAACCCAATTTATCTATGTGTCACCACCCTTGAAGATACATACCTGAAAACACTGCCATTAAGTTTTATCTCTTTTAGATAAACCTTTCAAATCACAACAACTATCTTATATGCAACTACACAGTCAGTGACATTTGGCATTTACTGTATTTCCTCTTGGGTCTAGCTACCAGAGCATTAGTTTCCTATGTCATTCCATGTCACTGCTTTCCATAATTTTTTTTTTCAATTTTTATTTAGTGCAGGGTCTACAGAGTCTCACTACACAGATAAGACTTGTAGTGATCCTCCTGCTTTCAGCCTCCCAAGTGCTGGCATTACAGGCGTGCTCCACCACACTCAGTCTCAGTGGCTGTCTTAGCATGGCCCCAGAGTAGGGCCACTGCAGCATGTCAGGGATCAAACCCTGGTCCCTGCATCTGCCTAAACATCACTGAGCTATCTGGCCAGCCCTTCCATCAACTTTTAATCAGAGCTATGAAGGTTCCAAAACCTTGTCTCAGGGATTCCAGTGTTGAAGAAAAGACTAGTGTCTTGTGTTTTCTGAAACCCATAAATAAATAGACCACACTGAAAGACCTACAAAGAGAAATGGAGCTTCTGAGTAATTCTAGAAACTCCATGGCAGCAACTGTACAAGTACCAAGACCTCAGTAAAAAGTGTGTGCAAGACACAGCTAAGTGCCAAAAGATATGCACTGGGAGCCTACAGCTGGTTACAGAGCCACAGAAGAAGAAGAAACCCTAGGAAGACAAGGAAAGGAGTTATTATGTACAGACCTGACAAAGCATCAATCATGACACCCAACCCTATAACAAGGTGGGGGAAGGTCCCATACATGAATGAAGCTGAATTTCCTGCAAAGCAAGTTTAGAGTTCATATAAGTTCATTTAAAGAAATGTCAAGCCGGGCGTGATGGCGCATGCCTGTAATCCCAGCACTCGGGAGGCTGAGGCAGGAGGATTGTTGTGAGTTTGAGACCAGCCTGAGCTACAAAGTGAGCTTAAGGCCAGCCTGAACTGCATAGTAAGACCTTGTCTCAAAAAGACAAAAAAAAAAATAAATAAATAAATGTCAATGTACCACCTTCTTTACTTTTGGACTTAAAGTTACCTATTCACATATTTGAAATGCCTTACCTCTGCAAACTGATAAAAGCTAATCATATCTATTTTCCTTTTATTTCATATCAAGACAGATCCATACTGGGGCTGGAGAGATGGTTCAGTGGAATAATGCTTCCCTGGCAAGAGCAAGGGCCTGAGTTCAATCCCCAGTTCCACTAAAAAAAAAAATAATAAAAGACCATTGGTCCAAGACAGATCCATACTTAAGTATGTAACTCTATCAACAAATAACTGAAACATTACATGGCCAGTGTTGATGTCTACTGCAATCTCATGTTCTACCCCATTAAAAATGTAAACATGTATTACATATTGCATAAATACATGTAATTTAATCAAACCTATAAAATTATAAAACTGAGCTGAGGAGACAGGTCAGTTGACTAAATGCCTATTTGGCAAGCACTCAGCCTGGGGCCCACATGCTGCGCTGGGCCCCACTAAGCTTGTAACAGAGTCCAGGCATGGTAGTGCAACCTGTAATCCCAGCATTGGGGAGGCTGGAAATAAGAGGAGGATCACCGTGAGTGCAAGCTACATTAGTGAGATCCTGTACCAAATTTTAAACACAAACACACACACACACACACACACACACACTTCTGTTCTTGCTAGTTTAGGTGTGTTTGGTTTGGTTTGTTGAAGGCTGGCCTTGATCTAAGACTACTCTTGGCATTTCTGTGTTAGCCTCATGCCCTTGGTGTATACCACCACCAAGTGCAGCATTGTCCTTGCTAGTCTGGCATCTGGAATAAAAAGAATTATGCTCAAAAAACACATTAACTATTAAGTTTGTTAAATGACTTAGTCTGAAACCTCTGATTCTACAACCCATAATTAAACAGACTGTTTTCTAAGATACTATTCTGGTTTTCCTCCATTCTTATTACCAGTTCTTCAGTTTTCTTTGCTGGCTTCCTTATACTGTATTCCTGAGGTTAAGAACCCAACGCCCCCAGGCTCAGTCTTTAGCTCTTTTTTTTTTTTTTTGGTGGGGGGGACAGTGATAAAAATCTCACTGTGAGGCCCAGACTGGCCTCAGACTCATTGTATAACTCAATCTGGACCTAATTCCTGCTGATCCTTCTGCCTCAGCCTCCTGAGTGTTGGGATTACTGAGGTGTGGAATCATGTCTGGCCCCATCTGTTAGCTATCTCTTTATCCATTACCATAAATTTCATACTCACCTAGCAGAGTAGATATCATGATCACTACCATAAAGCTGCTGGGGATTTCATTCCATCTCTGGGTTTTAATTTTTTTTATAAGATATGAGCCCCAAATTTATATATCCAGCTAGTCCTCACCCTTGCTAATGATTTGTGAATCTAGCTATGTATCTGACATCTGAGTGATTAGGAAACATCTCAAACTAACATCCAAAACTGAATTCTTTTTTTTTTTTTTGGCGGAACCAGGGATTGAACTCAGGTCCTCGTACTTGCCAGGGAAGCACTTATTCCACTGAGCCATCTCCCCGGCCCCCAAAACTGAAGAAACTGGACTATTAAATGTCATAGACTATACGATAGATATCCATTCTTTTTCTCATTGCTCTGGAAGTCACCAATCTATAGCAGACTTACCTTCAAAATCTGGCCAACTTGAACTACCATGACAATTCCTAAATTGATTATTCAAGCCATGCTGTGTAAAGGGCAAAATGAAACTTTTGCAATGACTAAATATCCTCCTAAAAGTACTAAATCTATGTGAAACAATATGTAAACATAATCATCAGTTATTTCATAAAGAACAAGCCTTTCTATATTAGAAGGTTTATTTTATAGTATATGGAATCTATATCAAATAAGTAGACTTGAACTAAACATACTTGCTGTGTCCTTCCAAAGAATTTGTGAAGCAGGGCATAACAGCAGATGCCTATAATTGCAGTACTTGGGAGGCCAAGGCAGAAGAATCACTGACACAAATTTGTTAGCTTGGGTTACACACTGGTTTAAGGTCAGTCTGGACTACATGGCAAGACCCTGCCTCAAAAAAAAAAAAAAAAAAAAAATTTTGTGGACAAGCTAAACGCTATAAATTTAACTAACACCTGCCAGAGTGATGCTGGTGTTGCTAGCACTATCCCATACACTTGACGAAGAAATTATTCCTAAAACCAGTATATCAACCTTCATTCCACACAAATAGAAGCACTTAAACTATAATAAGAGTTTAAAGTTTAATTGTAATTTACCAAAAATGCATAAATTAGGAAAGCCTAAAATAAAAGTTACAATTCTAATGGGTTTTCCTTTTAAACCAATAGGAATTTAATAATTAGAATAGAAAAAAGACTTAAAAGATACAAAGCTATAATAATGGCAAATCTATCATGAAACATCTATTTCAGGAGAAATTCTAACCGCACATCAACTTTCTCTATTTAAACACTTCCATTCCTAGAATGTAACAAAGGGAGAGGTATACTATAAATATATTTTGAGCTAGGGTAGATCCAATCTCTGCAGAGTTCCTTCACAGTCCCAGTTACACATTTCAAATTACAATCCTAAACAAAATGAATTAAATGTAGTAAAACAGGACAACAATTACCAAAGTTACACATTCACAGAAACATAGATAAAATATTGTCATAATGCTCAGGGACCTACAATCTAATTAAGCAGAAGAATGCAGCTTTCTTTAAACATATATGGAAATGGAGAGATTATCCCGAAACAGTATCAACATAGCATTTAAAAGACACTAAAATGGGGCTTGAATAGTATAGGTATGAAACCTTAGGTCTGAATTCTGGCTTCACAAAAAGTAACAGTAATTAAGCAATTGGGTAAGAACTATGAACAGTGACACTTGCAAATCTTAAATGCTTGCATTACCTACCCATTCTCTGTTCACACTAGGAATAAATTATCCCCAATTCATAAAGTATCCTAAGAGCTAGAAGTCATTGTATCTAGTCCACTAAAGATCGCCTTTGATTAAAGACTATCTGTGTGACAGAAGAATGAGGGGTAGAAACTTGTAACTTTCAGTTATAATATGTTCTGTGTTTCTTTCTTTTTTTTTTTTTGGCAGAACCGGGGATTGAACTCAGGTCCTTGCGCTTGCCAGGGAAGTGCTTATTCCACTGAGCTATCTCCCTGGCCCCTTTCAGTTATAATATGAAAGAGGGCAAAAGCCATGAAAAGAAGACAGAACAAAGATAAACTAAGGCAAAACCTTAGCTGGACCTCATGTGGTCCAAAAGTAGCTTTTTCATAATTCCTCAATTCTATTCAAATTGTTTATTTTTCCTAAATTCCAATCCACTTGTTATTTCAATTATAACATTTATTTTATAAGTACAATCTATAAACATTATTTGATAATGGCTTCAAAAATCATTGAGTTAATCAATACCCTCATGATTCCTAGTGTGTGATGAATAACAAAAATAGGATAAAAATTTGTCTTCATTGTCAAGAAATGCAGAGTGAGGAGGTAAAATTTTGGTAAAAGGTATCCTGGGAAGTAATACCAAAAACAGACTAAATTGATCTTCCCAAAGGAATTAGGCAGGAACATCACACATTCAAGCCCAGCCTGGGTAATTAGATAAATCAGCAAGACAACCTTAATATTAAAAATAAAGTAAAATTTTGTTTTTGCTTTAAAATGGTCTGAGGATGTAATTCAGAGTTAGCACCCTGGATTCAATTCCCTGGACCACCACACCAAATAAAAATAAAGGAAAAACTGAGCTAGTGAGAACCTAAAACATTAGTTATAAAAGAAAACATAATATATAAAACTGGGTAAAAAAAGAACTGGTAGTAATCACCATGATTTTAGATTTTAAAATACCTTAATGAGCATTTTTTGTATTGGAGACAACTACTGAGGGAAAAATATTATCAATAACTATCAACCCTTTAGACTAATATGCACCCAACTAGATCACTATACCTTTTGGATCCACCATCTGTGGTGGCACTGCCGCCAAGATGCAGATTTTCGTGAAAACCCTTACAGGGAAGACCATCACACTCGAGGTTGAACCCTCCAACACTATAGCAAATGTAAAGGCCAAGATCCAGGATAAGGAAGGAATTCCTCCTGATCAGCAAAGGCTGGTAAGCAATTGGAAGATGGACATACCTTGTCTGATTACAACACTGAAAAGGAGTCTACCTTTCATCTTGTATTGAGACTCCTCTGTGGTGGTGCTAAAAGGAAGAAGAAGTCTTACACCACTCCCAAGAAGAATAAGCATAAGAGAAAGAAGATTAAATTGGCTGTTCTAAAATACTATAAGGTGGATGAAAATGGCAAACTTAGTCGTGTTCATCGAGAGTGCCCTTCAGATGAATGTGGTGCAGGAGTTTTTATGGCCAGCCACTTTGACAGACATTATTGTGGCAAGTGTTGTCTGACTTACTGCTTCAACAAACCAGAAGACAAGTAATTATGAGTTAATAAACTTCAGCTAAAAAAAAACTAGATCACTATAGAAATCATGAATGTCAATTAGGTAAAGACTGCCTTCCATTTTCAGTCAACCACAGAAGAGGAAATCTCTGTAAATAACATGCTTACAAACTGGAGAATCTATATGTGATACTACTGTTTTAAATAAAGGAAAGCAAAGAACAACTTCTTATAAAGATTGTATGCAAACTGTATTTATCTCTTACAGCCTCAAATCTTCTCACCTGCAAAAAATAGCAAAGTTAGGTGGAGATATAGCTCTGGGACATGGGGCCTGTGTGGTGAGTATGAGGTCACCAGTTTGATTTCCAGTACCAAAAAAACAAAAAAGAGAGAACTAAACACAATGATCAGAATATCCATCTTACGTACTAAACCCTAATTAGCAAAAAGCAGGGGGTTTTACTAAGTTGTCCAGGCTGGCCCCAAGTTTGTGATCACCATGCCTCATCTACAAAGAGGCAGAGTCTCTCTTTTTTGTAAATTGGCTTTAAAAATCTTGCTTACTGGCCTGGGAGATAGCTTGGCAGTCTAAGCACCTGCCTTGCAAATTCAGGGTTTGATCACCAGTACCTCATGCTGTGTTAGCCCTAGAACTCCAGGAATGGGCCCTAAAATCCCAGGCACACAGTGACAGCCACCAAAACCAGGCATGGCGGTACACATCTGTAATTCCAATGCTGGGAGTCTGAGACAGGAGGATCACTATGAGTCTGAGCTGCATAGCAAGACCCTTGTACCAAATAAATAAATAATGATTTTTTTAAATCATATTAAATTTACTTTGCAAACATTTCTAAAAAATGTAAAAAAAAAATTTCCTCTCTGGTGACAAAACTGATACTAAACACCAATTTTTTAAATATTTACTAATACTAAATTAAGGATCCTAAAAATATATATATTTTTAACTGTCCAGGTGTGGTACACACCTCTATGCAATCCAAGCACTTGGGAGGCTAGTAAAATGAGGTCAGCATGAGCTACACAGTGAGTTCAATGCCAGTCTCACTATATACTGAGACCTTATCCCAACTAAATAAGCAAGCAAGCAAGTAAATAGGTCTAATTCTAAATTACCAAAAAATCTATTTCTAAAATAAGGTTAACACGTATCCACATGGTACCAGCTATGAATTATTTGCACCAAATAGTAATAGTTATGGAACCCGAATATGATCAAGCTTCTAAATCTTGAGGTTCCATCTCTAAATAAATAAATAGCTACTAATGTAACCCGTCACATCAATATGCTAAAGAGGGCCAGCCTGATAGCTCAGTGGATTAAGCACCTGCTTAGGCAGAGTGCAGTGACTGGGTTCAATCCCCTGCATGGCGTGGCATGGCATGCTGTGCCAGTCCCAGCACCGCTTAGCTGAGATGGAGATTGAGATTGGGCGTAATGACTCACCCCTGTAATCCCAGCACTTGGGAGGCTGAAAACAGGAGAATTGCTGTGAGTCCAATCTACATAGTGAGATCCTGCAGATCCCTGAGGATCCTGTCCTAGAGGGGAGGGGAATGCTAAAGAAGAAAAATCACATGATTATATCATTTAATGCAAAAAAAGTCCTTGATGAACTCCAATATTCTTGAGACAGCTCAGTGATCTAAAGCACCTACTTAGGGAAAGCGCAGGGATCATGAATCCATCCCTCAACACCACCTGTTACACCAGCTCTGCTGCCAGGGTGGGCTGAGCTGGCCATAAAAGTAGTTATGCACATTCCTTAGCCTGCTGTTAGCCCTCAATAAATGTGAGATTGTTTCTATGGCTCTAGGCTCACTTAAGACTAATCTCAGTGAGACCTCTAAAGCTATATACATTAGGTCTTCTTATCATTTCTTTTGGCATCGACTAATAACATACAAGCTATTCTCATAAATAAATACATTGGGCCAGCCAGATAGCTCAGTGGATTAATGCACCTGCCTAGGCAGACACAGGGACCAAGGTTCCAATCCCCAGCATGCCTGAGACTGGGCATGGTGCCCACACCTATAATCCCAGCACTTGGGAGGCTGAAAATAGGAAGACCACTAAGTACAATCTGTGTAGGGAGAACCTATAGACCCTGTACTAAATACATAAAAAAATTAAGAAAACAAGCTACTGGGCTTGGAGTATAGCTCAGTGGTAGAACACTTGCCTAGCCGGCACAAGGCCTGGGTTCAATCCCTAACACTAAGAAGAGGAAAAAAAAAATAGTAATCATCATTGAGAAGAGCTTCCTTAATGATAAAGAATGTTTATCAAAACACCTATAGCTAACATCATATTCGGTAGAGAAAAGTTAAAGACTTTCCCACTAAGATTAAGAATAAAGTAAAGCAATTATCTATCATAGTACTTAGCATAGTATATTCTGGTGTTTCTAGTACTCAACTGTGAAAATTCATTTATGTCTCTATAAAGAGTGTCTCCAGGTGATAATTCTTATGAATCACTTAGTCAATAAAAAAATAACTCAAGAGACAGTGAGATAGCTCAGCAGACTAAGTGCCTGCTTAGGCAAGCGCAGGGAATGGTTCAAGCCCATCCCCGGCACCACATGCCAAAGGCTTTACCCCTGGTGCACTGAGCCAGCCACTGAGATTGGACATGGTGGCACCAGCCTATAATCTCACTGCTGGGGATGCTGAAAACAGGTTTACTATGAGTCTAAGCTGCACAGTGAGACCCTGTATCAAGTATACCCATTTAAAAGAAAAAAACAACTCCATATTCTGGGCCTACCAAAAGTTAGCATTCCTCAAAAAAAGTGGTCAAAAGAAGTTTTAAAAATTAAAATACTTTTATTCCATTAAATAGTATACCCTCATGCAGAGCCAATCCTGCCCCCAGGTCATGCTGAGACAAGAATTGAGACTGGGCATAGTGGCCCACACCTGTCATCCCAGCTCTTGGGAGGCTGAACACAGGATGATCACTGAAGTCCGACCAATGTAGTGAGACCCTGTAGACCCTGTAGGTCCTTACTAAAATACCAAAAAAAAAAAAAAAAAAAAAAAAGTTTTAAGTGGTACACCCTAAGCAAGAGCAAATGATTTAGAAATATTTTATTAAAAATCACAGATATCATATCCTGTTTTCAAAATTTCAACCACAAAGGTGTTATGGCAAATTAATATACAACACTAAGATAGAGCCTTTTTTTTTTTAACTTTCACAATAGGAATTCTTCATATACCCACTCTTATATTAATCAACTTGTAATCAGAATTATATCATTGTCGGGCATGGTGGCACAGGCCTGTAATCCCAGCACTTTGAGGCTGAGGCAGGAGGATTGTTGTGAGTTCAAGACCAGCCTGAGCTACAAAGTGAGCTTAAGGCCAACCTGAACTGCATAGTGAGACCCTGTCTCAAAGACAAAAAAAAAAGAGAGAATTATATCATTAAAGCTAAGTAAACTCCAACAAATAGTGTTGGGGCAACTGGACAGATACATTTGAAAATTTGTGTTGGATTCTTCTAATCATTTGAAAAACTTACCTAAATTTAAGAGCTGGGGCCAGGGAGACAGCTCAGCAGTCTAAGTGCCTGCCAGGCAAGCAAAGGACCCCATGTTCCATCCCCCATACCACATGCCATCCCAGCCCCAAAAGCAAGGCAAGGTGGCACGTGCCTGTAATCCTAGCACTGGGGATGCTAAGACAGGAGGATCACTACAACTCTGCAGGGCAAGACCTTGTATCAAAATAAATAAATAAAATTTAGGAGCTAAAACAGTAAAACTATCAGATGAAAACAAAGATACAAATCATAATTCTGGATGGCTGAGATGATTGTTTCTAATAATTTCCATCAGTTTTTTGAAAATAGCAGTTAATATGTAGAATCTTCACCATGACTAACTCTATATGCCAATATTCAGATCTAAGCAATGACACTAAGGACAGTAATGTGTAATTCAAAAACCGTACTTGAATACCTCTCATCTCAGTCTTCTAAATGTGTATCATTCCTAACATCATCAATTATTATAATATACTTTTGAAATATTTTTAAAAGTAAAAAACAGACAAGAAAAAAATTAAGGTTTCTATATTACCTATTTCTTCAATCATGCATAACTGTTAATCTGAGCAACACATGAGACAGTAAAAGTAGATAACAGAACCATTCTTAATCAGCTATTCTTACTTTGAAAATCTGTAACATATGTATTGTTACCCTGTTTCTTTGTTTCTGCTTTTTTTTTTTTTTTTTTTGCTTTTGATTTTACTCTTTAAAATAATTTTTTTTTTTTTGCAGTACTGGGGATCAAACCTAGCACTTGCCAAGCAGGTGCTTACGCTGCTGAGCTATCCCCAGCCCCAAATTAAAATTTTTTAAAAATTATAACTTCACATTAGCCAAAAGAAAATGTGAGAAAACATTAAAAATTTTTAATTTTTGTGTCCCAAAGGACATCACAGAAAAAAATGAAGACAACCATAAAGCCATTTATCTAAAAATAACATCTATCCAGAATGTAAAAAGAATTTTTACAACTCTAAATAGACAATCCAATCAAAAGATGGAAGGAGAATCAGAACAGAAATATATCTATAAAGATACGTATTAGGCAAATAAGTAATAAGCACATGAGAAGATGTATAACACCATTAGAGGAAATGCAAGTAAAAACAAGGATATGCCACTAGGATAACTAAAATTTTAAAAGCATAGTAATACTCTTACACTGCTGATAGAAATAGAAAATGGGCCAAGCGTGGTGGCAGTACTTACTTGGCAGGCTGAGGCAGTGAGTTCAGGACCAGCCTGAACTCTATAGTGAGAACCTCTCTCTCAAAAAAAAAAAAAAAAAAAAAAAAAAAAACACTTCGGGGTCTAGTAGTGAGACCCTGAACACCCTGTAGACCCTTCCCTAAAATACAAAAAACTAAAATCCACTTTGGGAGTTTTTTGTTGTTGATTTTTTGGTTGGTTTTTGGTTGTTTTGTGTTTTCGCCACAGAATTTCACAATATAATTCAGACTACAAATCTACTCACTTTGTAGTCAGAGGCTGAACTCAAAACAATCCTGCCTCAGCCTCCTGAGTGCTGGCTGAGATTACAAGCATTAGCCACCATGCCCAGTCTTAAAAAAAAAAAAAAAAAAAAAACACTGTAAAAAACCTGTATACAACTTTCATAAGCTGCACATTTGATAACATCCAAAAACCCTGAAGTCCATCACTTAATAAGTGGATAAATAAAATGTGGTACACTATACAAGAGACTATTATTCCACCATAAAAAAACGAATGAGAGGGGCTGGGGAGATGGCTCAGTGGAATAAGTGCTTCCCTGGCAAGCGCAAGGGCATGAGTTCAATCCCTGGTTCTGCCAAAAAATTAAAATTAAAATTAAAACAAAAAGAAGAATTAGGCTGGGCATGGAGGCACATGCCTGTAATCCCGGCATTCAGGGGCTGAGGCATGACTGTTGCAAATTCGAGACCAGCCTGGGCTACAAAGTGAGTTCAAGGCCAGCCTGAACTGCATAGCAAGACGCTGTCTCAAGAAGAAAAAGTAAAAAAAATTAAAAATGAATGAATGAAATACTTCCATATAACTAAAACAAAGAACCTTAGGAACATGTTAAGTGAAAAAACCTAAACACAAATGGCCATATATTGTGACTCCATTTACATGAAATTTCCAAAACCGGCAAATCTAACAGGCACAACTAGATTTCTTGTTGCCTGAAGTTGAAAGCAAAGGAGAAACTGCTCACGGGCAAATGGTTTGATGAAAGTATTCTAAAATTACACAGTGGTGATAGTTGTACTCTAAGATGGCACTAAAAACATTTTCTTTTTGGGGGGGTGGGGGGATTGGAACTTGAACTCAGGGCTTTACACTTGCCAGACAGGTACTGTGCCTAAAACTTACTTTAAATTGGTGAATTTTTTGTAAATAGCTTCACAGATAAGATATTAAACTTATCTGTGAAGCTACTTACAAAAAAAAAAAAAGTTCCACTCTAGAGTAAGGCATAGCTCAGTCTAGACTGTATGGTTAGCATGCACAATGTCCTGGATTTACTCCCCAGAACACTAACAACAACAACAACAACAACAACAAAGTAAGTTCAGAAAAACCTAAAATTAAAAAAGAAGAAAAACCTAGAAAAAAAAAAACTAACTGATCCCAATAATGTCTTATCCACTCAAATATTTTTTATGTAACCGATTTATATCCATGCAAGTAAAAATTTAACTAGAAGATAAACAGCTAATAATGTGATTGAGATGAAGTGGGACAGTTCTCAACATAAGGACTATAAAAACATAGTAAATTCATTTTTTTATTACCAAAATGTTCCATTCACTGGGCAACAGATATATTGTCAACTTCATATTCAATTTACCTGGCGCACCTCCATTTTAAAATTCAAACTGATGGCTCTTGTCAAAAAACTTCAACTAAACCCAAATAATACCCTCTCAGAAAGTAAACTTACTGGGCCAGGAAGATAGGTCAGAGGAATAAGTGCTTGCCTGGCAAGCACAAGGTCCTGAATTCGATCCCTGGTACCACTAAAAAATAAAGTACATTTACTGACCCAGAGTTCTCAAAC
Organism: Ctenomys sociabilis; assembly: GCA_004027165.1. Taxonomy (NCBI): domain Eukaryota; kingdom Metazoa; phylum Chordata; class Mammalia; order Rodentia; family Ctenomyidae; genus Ctenomys; species Ctenomys sociabilis. The sequence continues at coordinate 3,163 of PVKA01016051.1, read as the reverse complement.
AATATTAGCAGTATAATTCTGTGGACTTTTACAAATCCAAGTAGCCTAGGTAAAAAAAATGCCCCATATTTCTGAAAAATTTACTGTCATATCTGCCTGGTGGCGCATGCCTATAATCCCAACACTCAGAAGGCTGAGGCAGGAGGATTGTTGTAAGTTCGAGACCAGCCTGAGCTACAAAGTGAGCTGAAGGCCAGCCTGAATTGTTTAGTGAGACCCTGTCTCAAAAAGAAAAAAAAATTAACTGTCACATTATTATTAGCTACAACTATACTAGAAAAGTTTAAGAACCTTAGGGAAAAGTTTTCATATAAACTACTTCCTAAAATATCAATTTAAAGGAGAAAATACTTTTCATGATTTGGAAGATGACAAATTTCCATACAGAAGCAGTGATTAAGATGGTTTACTGCCAAGAGACCAATGTACCCATAAAATACCATACCTCCCACTCACAATACATAACAGAAACAAACACACCTATTTTCCAAATGTATCAGTGTCCACCTAAAGTACTACATAATTATGAGTGTTATACTTGGTATATACCAGTTTTATAGGCCAGTCTGTCGGTATTTTTCTCCAACAGTGTTGACAGGTAGCAATGAATCACATACTCTCCTGTTTCATCTAGCTTATGATCAACAACACATGTTGCCAATGTCTGGGGTTAAGAAGCAAACTAAGGCTACAGATTTTCTCCTTCCCATGATGATGTTACATATACACAAAATGCATGTCACTATCACCAAACACAAAAATCAATCAACTGCCCAAGACTCAAACATCAAACCAAAGAATTGCGGTTATTTTCACATGAATAATATGTCATCATTATGAAAATGTTTAGCATCTTCCACAGAGAACTCGGCTGATAATATAAACATATTGCTCAGATATTAAGAGATTATAATTGAAAATATTTTATCAGCACAAAGTTCCAGAAACTCCAATAGCTGACAGACAATAAACTGCGTGTCCTAGAATATATCCATAACCAAAAATACTTTGTCATATCATATATCCACACCTTCAGTGCTGAAATAGTCAATATAGTCCATAGATAAAAGTTCATTTTCGAAAGGTCTTAAAAATCTAGTTGAGGGGCCAGGGAGATGGCTCAAGTAGAATAAGTGCTTGCCTGGCTAGCGCAAGGTCAATCCCTGGTTTTGGGGGGAAAAAAAAAATCTAGTTGAGAAGCAAAATTTTTTTAAAAAATAACTTGAAATCCACACTAGCATAGATTACGGGTAAAAAGGAAGAGTCTCTCACAACATTTGGGGTTAAACTGTCAAAAGGGCCCCTCAATACAGCACACTTAAGTCAGTGCTGAGAGCATCCAATGAACACCAAGTGCAAGAGGATTTCAAGGGGCGGGGGAGATGCCTCAGTAGAATAAGCACTTCCATGGAATAAGTGTTTCCTGCCAGGGCCTGAGTTCTATCCCTGGTTACGCCAAAAAAAAAAAAAAAAAAAAAAAAGAGAGAGAGAGCGAGAGAGATGCCAAAAACAAACAAACAAACAAACAAACAGAAACACATCTATGGGGCGGGGGAGATGGTTCATAGCACTTCCCTGGCAAGTGCAAGGGCCTGAGTTTAATCCCGAGTTCTGCCGAAAACAAAGAGAAAGGTAGAATAGAAAAGTCAAAGCCGGGCGTGGTGGCGCATGCCTGTAATCCCAGCACTCGGGAGGCTGAGGCAGGAGGATTGTTGTGAGTTCGAGACCAGCCTAAGCTACAAAGTGAGCTTAAGGCCAGCCTGAACTGCACAGTGAGACCCTGTCTCAAAAAAGACAAAAAAAAAAAAAAAGTCAAGAGAAAGAATTTCACAGGAACCACAAACAACTTATGATTGCAAGCAGATTCACAAAAGGAAAAAGAAAATATGAATTAAATGAATCAAGGTCAGACTATAGAGAAAACTGAATGCCACATCAAGGAGCTGAAGCTTTGTTTTGCACTTATCAATGAGTATTCTAAGGTCTTTACACTATGTGAGGACTTAAGAGTGTTCAATGTGCAAGATATTTTATCCAAAGCACATGCGGGGCACAAATATTCCAAAAGAAACCTCATTTTCACTGGGCGCAAAAATATTCAAAGTCCAGGTAAGATGGTGTTACAGAAGAGGAGGGAAGGCAAACAATGCCTAAATAAAATTGAACCAAATTAAATTAAAAAGTGTTCTACCTTGCAACTCCTATTTCCTTAGTTTACATTTACTATAAAAGTAACAAGTATAAAGTACATGGAACGGTTCTCACTGTATCAATTACAACATGAAGCAATTTACCTGAAACATTGTGTAACTAAGGCCATGTTAATCTTCAGACTTTAAATGTGATCTGCCATAACCCATATCGCTGTACACATCTGGATCAAGGCCTTGAACTTAAAATATACTGTATGAATGAATGCATCATAATAACCCAAGCATATCTCAAGAGTAAATAAATGGGAGGTTCCAATGCTAACTTATTAACAAAAGGTGCTGAAAACTGCCACAAATAAAAATCCCTCATGATATTCAAATTATATCCTCCCTAAGAGAGTAAAATGTCATTACTATCTCCCTAGTACTACTTAAGTGTCCAGTGGCCCAATAAAAACGACAGAAATTTTTAGTGTGAATAAGAGGGATCAAGTTCTAATTTTTTTGGAGTTACTTCCATTTAATTAAAAATAATAACCAGGAGGCCACGTCAAGCTTTATTTTTTCCAAATATAGTTTTGATGACTATCCCAAAGCTCCTGACACAAGCAAAGCGAACATTACAATTCGTTACGGCTTCCCCAGTTATAGCGTGTGCAGTCACCAGTATTTTATCAACGTAGGGGTACCGTGGGAGTTCACTAGAGATAAGGAACTCGAAGACAGCAGGTACAGGAATTATTCATAGTTTTTAAAATTCCGAGAATTAAAAGTTTCTCTTCGCTATATTCTTAAACCAGTAATTTTATGCATTAACAAAAAGTGATCCATCATAAGATGAGACCAAAACATTAAGAACACAGGGCGGCGCTTCATCTGGTAGTTTACGGTGAAAGAAAATCGAGTGACTGAAACACAAAATCCTCAGCCAAGGGAGTTTCAAAACACCGCTGTATCTTAAAGATGTTGGGCCGTTTCAAACTTCCAGGCTTAACTTAACCTCCCGCCGC
>PVKA01016050.1:0-48710 GCA_004027165.1 Ctenomys sociabilis | reverse complement strand
TATTTTATTTTAATGATGGGATCTTGCTAAGCTGCTAATTTGCCAAGGCTGGGTTTGAACCTGTGACCCTTCTGCCTCAGCCTCCTAGGGCTCTCATGCTGCAGGTGTGAGCCACCAAGCCCAGCTGATCTAGCTGTAACTTATCTATGACTGTTTAGTATACAACACTATTTCAACCCTCCCACCTCCTTCTTCCGGGCTAATGTGAGATACTATTTTAGTGTAAACTAAGTTCCTCTGTTTCTAGATTTTCTCTCCTTGGTTGGTCTGTCTAGTCATGCGTGTACCATACTACTTTAATCCTAGAGGCCTTCTGATGTTCTCAGATTTTCTAGGTCTGGGGTGTGTGTGCATGCCTGTGTGTATGATTTGCTTATTTTGGCACTGACCGAGTTTATCCCTCTGTAGACAAATTCCTGTCTTCAGCCGCAGGAGGTGTTTATTTTCCCACCACTCGCCCTCATTAATTTTCTCACAGGGTTCCCAGCATTCTGTTGCTTGGACACCTGCTCTTGCCCTAAAGGGCTTTAGCCTCTAAGGTGTTTTCCAGATGTTCATCTGCATGTGAGCCTTCAGTGACTCTTTTTAATGTGAACAGCTCAATTTTTATTAAAATGGATTTTTTTTTGTTTCATAGCTGTGCTTTCCTCCTATCTCGGTCTCGTCTCTTCCCTCCCCCTCTTTCCCTTCCTCCGACCTTCTCTCTCTCTCTCTGTCCCTCCTTTGTCTTTTTTTTTTTGGTGGAACCAGGGATTGAACTCAGGCCCTTGTGCTTGCCAGGCAAGCACTTATTCTACAGAGCTATCTTCCTGTCCTCCCTCTCTTTGTCTTTTTGAGACAGTCTTGCTATGTAGTTCAGGCTGGCCTTGAGCTCACTGTGTAGCCCAGGGATGATCCTCCTGCCTCAGCCTCCTGAGTGTTGAGATTACAGGTGTGCACCATATTGTTCTAAGTATGTAAAATATCCATAGAACAGAAAACTCCCTTGCTCATTGCTCACCTCCCTCAGCCGGCTGAGCCTTTCTCTGTTGCTGTTGGTGTTCCCAGGTGTCTGGAGTCCAGTCCTCTTCACGTAGCTCTTGACTTCCACTGCCTGTTGGCGCGGGGCAGTGTTGGGGCAGTGGCAGTCCCTTTGACAATGACCTAGTGGGTGTGGTGTGGGCCCGAGTGAGCCGTCTCCTGCTCCTGCTGGGGACACCACTCTGTCTGCCTCCTGTCTCAGTTACTGCTTTCCTGGAGGCTTGGACTCCCGCAGGTGGCAACGGCAGCCTTCAGGGTGACATCCTGTTAGGCTGTTCTCTTTGTCACCAAAGCCCCAAGTCTGCTCTTGGCTCCTACCACAAACATTAATTCTCTTCCCTTTTCTCATTCTCCCTCGTTCTCTGCCATCCACTTGAATTGTTTATTTATTTTTAAAATGATACATAGCCTTGGATGTTTCCCCCTGCGTGCCGCATGGCCTTCTGTTCTGCAGCACACATAGCTGTGGGGTGGTGAGCACAGCCAGCAACGCCGGCTGCTGGGTTGCTGTGTCTTGGCTGAGGGTGCTCACTCCGAGCTTTGTGCTCTTCTGGACTGCGCCTTTCCTCAGGCCTTGGGTCCACCAGAGTTCTCCTTCCTGGCCTTTGAGCACAAACATACATTTATCATGAGAATTTCGGTCAATTTTTAAAATGAATTTGTTGCAGAAGTGGAAGACTGTGTTCTTGAATTACTTGATTATCTCGAACCTGCAACTTTATTGGATTTTTGACCTTTCTTTCTTTCCTGTTTTTGTAATTTCAAAAATAATTATTTTCAGGTTTCACAGCAATTGTTCCCCTCCCCCCACGCTTTCTAAGGTTGTATTGTTAAAACACACACAACAAAATCTGGAGTTTTAATCACTGTCTTAGTTACTCTTCTCTGGTTGCTGGGACAAATACTCGACACCCAAAATGAAGGAAGGAAAGGTTTATTTAGCTCACAGTTATTGGAAGTTTCAGTCCATATTCAGCTGGCTCCAAGGCAGAGGACAACCTTTCATGGCAGCAGCAAAGAGCAAGAGCTCAAGAGGAGCAGCAGCAGGGCACAGGAGAGCCTGTACTGCAGCATCACGGAGCTCAGCTGTGCCCCACATTTTCTGATGAAGGAGATTATGGAGCCACAGAAGAATGCGATGATGATGTAGAGTGTGCCTAAGGAGAGTCACGTGGAGAGAAAGCTTTCAGGCTTCCACAGAGAGCAAACTGGTCAAGCAATGGCCGTGATTCATCCACATGGCTGACACTGAGAAGGGATCTACAGAGTGAGGTACAGGGCTACAGGATAATCCTTGAGGGTGCCTGACTGACCTTATCTGATACAAAAGTTACATTTTTTGTTATATAGGTCTTGCTTTAACTCGGTCTTAACCATCCAGCAGAAAAATATAAAAATGGAGGTATATAAAGTCATATTAATATAATGAGCTGTGAATGGCTCAGATCAACAGCGTCTATGGATAACCTGCTTCTATTGCGGACTGCTGATCTGTGTTGGATTGTTTTACTTAAAAAATTATATATATATATATATATATATATATATATATATATATATAATTAGCTATCCATGTTGTGAAAATCTGTGACATATGTATCATATGTTACTCTGTTTATGTCATTTTTTTCTATTTGTTTTTGCTTCTATTTTTCACTCTTTAAATTAAAATACAAGTAAATAATTTTATTTTTTTTTTAAAAGAGTAGCAGCAGCTCAAGCAGCTAAGTTCTCTTCCCACTTTACATTGCAATGCAAATTACCTGCCCCAGGGCAGGTGCAGCACCCACAGTAATCAATCACACACTCCAGAAGCTGCCCCAAGACTGCGTGAGGCTTTGGGGGGACAGCTCTACACAAACCATAGCAGTCACCTTAAAACATGCGTCGCAGGCGTGCAGCGTGCACTTGTGGTGTGCAGATCCGTCACCGCTGGCCCACACTTCGCCGGCCGCGCACTCGGCTCTGTCACTCTTTCCGTCTTGTGCAACTGAGACTCCTCACCGTGAACCCGCAGCCCTCAGCTCCCGGGCAGGCTCCGAGGCCAGCTTCCGCCTTCGGTCTCTGAGGCCTTGACAACTCTTAAGTATCCCAGAGAAATGGAATTGTGCTGTATTTGTTTCTTTGTGGCCAGCTTCTTTCTGTAGGTGAGCTGTCTTTCAGGCTTACTACTGCTGTCACACGCGGCAAATTTTCTTTCCTTTTCAGTGTGCAGCGGTTGCGTAGGAGTTCCCCACGTGGTGTACCCGCTAACCCTCGGTGGGAACAATGCCGCTGCGAGCCGGGAGTGCAAGTCCTCCTTCTAGGCCTTGGCGGCAGTCCTTCTGTGTACACACCCAGAGCTGGAGTCACTACATCACGGGATAATTTCATTTTTGACTTTCTCCGGAGCTGCTGTGCTGGTTTTCGCAGCTGCTGTCCCATGTCCCATTGTGGTTGTGCCACATCCCTGCTAGCGTTTGTTATTTTCCTTTTGATAGTTGTCATCCTAATTAATGAGTGTGAGGTAGAAGCTCATCACACTGGAGCTTCATTGTGTGTTTCCCCCTTGCTCCGAGCCGCTGTAGATCTTCTTAGGAGAAATGTCTAATGAAGCTTTTATTTATTTTTGAGTCAGTGTTTTTTTGGGGGGGTTTAGTTTTAGAAGTTCTCTACCCATCCTGGATATTACTCCCTTCTCAAACATAGAATTTGGATTTTTCCTGCTTTGAGTTGATACTGTGTGAGTATGTGAATGTGTGTGTGTGTGATATTAGCCCAAAGCCGGAATTCCACATGCTAGGCGAATGCCCCACCACTGTGCTCCATCTCCAGTCCTAATACTGTCTTTTGATCCATGATAATTTTAGGTTTTTTTTTTTTTTTTTTTTACGGAACTAGGGATTGAACTTAGGACCCCGCGCTTGCCAGGGAAGCACTTATTCTATGGAGCCATCTCCCCAGCCCCTCATGGTATTTTTAAAGTTTCAAGAAGTCCACTTTATCTTCTTTTTTTTTTTTTTATTGTCTGTACTGTTGGCACTATATACAAGTATATCGTACTTCATAGGTGTTACGGTTTCTGTCTAGATGACCCCTTAAGTAGTCATGGGCCAGGCTTCTAGGATTTGTGATTGATTCATGTCCCAGCGCTGGGATGGTGGGTATGAGTGCTGCACCCACCCTGGGGCTGGCAGCCTGCGTGCAGTGTAAGGAGGGGAGAGGCTGGCTCTGTCCATTCCTCCCTCTGTTCTTGTTGTTTATGCTGTCTCCTGCCCCCTTAACTGCTGCCCTCTGCCATGAGCCATCCTGCCTTGGGGCCAGCTTAGTATGGACCAAAAATTCCACAAATTGTGAGCTAAATAAATCTTTCCTCATTTAGTTTAGAGTGTTGGTTTTTTTTTTTTTTTTTTTAATATCTCAACAAGGAGAAAAGAGCAGCTCAGACAACTGGTTTATATATCTTTCAGTCAGTACCACACAGTTTTGATTACATAGCTTTGCAGTAAAATTTAAAAGCAGGAACTGTTAAGTTTTTAGCTTGGTTCTTCTTTTTCTTAAAATCCCTTAGTGAGATTTCGTATGTTTTTTTTTCCTTTTTTTTTTTTTTTTTTTTTTTTTTTTTTTTTTTTCAGGGTCTCACTATGCAGTTCAGGTTGGCCTTAAACTCACTTTGTAGCTCAGGCTGGTCTCGAACTCACAACAATCCTCCTGCCTCAGCCTCCCGAGTGCTGGGATTACAGGCATGCGCCACCACGCCCAGCTTTTTTTTTTTTTCCTTTTGAGGCAAGGTCTTGCTGTGTGCTTTAGGCAGGTCTCAAACTCACTTATGCAGCCCAGGCTGGCTTCACCCTGACAGCCATCGTGTGGCCTCAGCCTCCTTCTGGGGTGCTTGGATTATAGGCCTGTGTCTCCAGCCCTGCTGAACACTTGGGTGCAAGTGTAGAATGCACCTCAGTTTTGTGGGTTGTCTTTATTCTCCTTCTTTACTCATTCATTAACAGTTTTTGTGTAATCTTTAGTTTTCTACAAAGATCATCTAATCTGAAAATAGTGGTAATTTTATTTCTCTTCCAACTTGGATGCCTGCAATGAATTTTTGTTTACTAAAAAAGATTAGAAAATCATTTCCATTGTCCTGAGCTATTGTTTACAGGGGTAGATTATTATAAATTAGGGTATTTATTTGTTAATTTGCACTTTAACAAAAAATATAGCAATGAGTTAGTTACTTGAAATAGGAAATTCTGTCATAAAAGACAGAATTATCTCCAGTTCATGAATTATGCACAGTCTGGGTCTAACTTGAAAATAGTATTCAATTAAATGGGAAATACCGAGATATGTGAGACTGATGACAGCGCCACCTGCTGGCTGCTACTCTGCTCTGTCACATGTTAAGGACCAAGATTGATTTTATTTAGATTAATTCACTTTAGCTTAATATCTTTTTGTAAATTTTTTTTTATATTTTAGGGAAGGGTCTACAGGGCGTTCAGGGTCTCACTACTAGATTGGACTCGCAGTAATCCGCCTGTTTACAGCCTCCCAAGAGCTGGGATTACAGGTGTGCATCACCTCTCCCAGCCTCAATTGCTGTCTCAGCACACCCCGGGGGTGGGGCTGGCCCAGCAGGCTCAGGGATCAAACCCTTGGCCCCTGTGCCTGCTTGCAGGTGCTTTAATCCACTGACCTATTTGGCCGGCCCTTAATATCATTTAGATTAAAAATAATAGAAAAGATATTATGAACAAGCTGTGCTCTCCTAGACGCTGCCACCTGCCAGCCCTTTGCCCCCACTCCTGTGGTCATTGTCAACAAGGATTTTGCTGTCTCTGTCATGTATCTTTTATCCCATCTGTCCTCACCTAGGCATGTAACAATGGCAATGTACAGTTCAATATTTTGTGTGTATTATGCATCTTTAGGTAATTAGCTTTTGAAACTCAACAGTACAGCTTTGAGATTTATCCGTGTTAATAAATTAACCCCAATTCATTCCTTTAATGTCTTGTTCTTTAATTACATAACTTATCTATTCTTTGCTGATGGTCATTTAGGTTGTTTCCAATTTTTGTTTATTAGAAACAGTGGTACAACAAATGTTCTTTAAATGCTCCTTTGTGAATTTGTACTGGGGTTCCTCTCGGGTATATATTTAGGGATGTGATTGCTAGATTGCAGGTCGTGCATATCTTTAACTTAATTAGATTTTACCAAATTGCTCTCCAAAGTGGCAGTCCAATTTGTGCATCCACTTGAAGTGTGGAAGTCACCCTCTCTCCTCCGGAGCTCTCCAGCGCTGAGTGTTATTGGCCTCACTAGTGGTTGTTACTCTTAGGGAGGTGAAGTTGTACTGCCATGTAAATTTAAGTGGTATTTTCCTGATTATGAATGAGACTGAGGCGTGACCTTTCATTTGTTTGTTGAATGTCAGGTTTCTTTGCTGTGATTCGCATATTCATGTCTCTGTGCACTTTCTGTTGCATTATCTTTTTTGGTGAATAATTTAAGTACTTTGGATACGTGTGTGTGTGTGTGTGTGTGTGTGTGTGGGCGTGCATGCATCTTGCTGGGGATCAAACGGAGGATCCTGTGACAAGTGCTGCCACCCCCAGGCTGGCCGGAACACTCAAACTTGGTTTCTTACATGAAATTAAATACTGTGCCTCAGTTTGTGACTTGTGTTTTTACTTCATTTACAGTATCTTTTGAAGTATAAACATTAAAATGTATTTGTAATTTAAGGTGTAACGTGATACAGTCATATGGTTGACAGTATTTTAAGTAGAGATGAGACGACTGTTCCATTTGTCTGGCCCTTTAGCAGTATTATTCATATCTCAGGTATCCTTCTGGAGTTTTCTTTCTTTTTTTTTGGTGGAACAAGGGATTGAACTCAGGCCCTTGCACTTGCCAGGGAAATGCTTATTCCACTGAGCCATCTCCCTGGCCCCGTTCTGGAGTTTTCTAATGCATCTCCAATCAGTGCACAACTGTGCCTTCTCCTACATATAAAAGTATAGCGCTGGGGAGATAGCTCAGTGGTCTAAGAGCCTGCCTGGAAAGTGCAAGGACTGGGGTTCGATCCCCAGTACTGCATGCTGTGTGGTCCCTGGAGCTCCAGGCACATGGTAGTGCATGCCAGTAATCCCAGTGCTGAGGAAGCTGAGACAGGAGGATCACTATGAGTCCAAGCTGTGTAGCGAGACCCTGGACCAAATAAATGAAGAAATAAAAGATTAAAAAAAACTAGTTACATTTATCTTTATTGTTTGAATTGTTATTTAACAAGCCTTTCCTGCTTTTTTTTTTTTGGCAGAATGGGGATTGAGTAGTTAGGTTTTTTTTTTTTTTTGAGGAACCAGGGATTGAACTCAGGCCCTTGCACTTGCCAGGTAAGCGCTTATTCTACTGGGCTATCTCTCTAGCCCCTCTTTCTTACTCTTGAGTTTTAAGGACATTCTGTTTTAACTTTAGCTTATTTTATTATTAACAGTTAGTTTGTTTTAATAATACTGATCAAATTGAATATATTCCCTCCCTGTTTTTTTCTCCCTTACTTTTTGAAGAGGGTTGCCTTTGGGGGATCCCTGTGCGCAATGGTGTGCTGTATGCTTCTGGCTCAGTTTCAGGGGTGTCATCTATCCTTCCCTCAAGCTATGTGACTGTTTTAATTCCTGTAGCTTTATAAGAAATCTTCTCTGGTAGAATCAATTTTGATTCCCTACCCCATAGAAGGTCTGGGTTATTCTTGATCTCATTCAAGTTGAATTAGATTTGATTGGAATTATGTAACATTTGTAGATTAATCTGGGGGAGAGTTTCTATCTTTAGGACATTTGGCATCCCCTGGCATGGTCATAACTTGTGTCATCATTTATTAAGATTAAAAACCCATAATGTTACTCTTATGCTGCGGGTAGCTAACTGGTGGTCAGCTTGCTACACCCAGCCGAGCAGCACAGTGCTGGTGCGGGAGGCCCGCCTGAGGACTGTTGCCTGCCACGAAAGAGGCAGCACAGGAGAAGCTGCGGGGAGCTGCTGCTTCGCTTGGGCTGTTCTGCAGGAGGACTGTGTCATGCTGGCTTTCCTGATGAGCTTGGCTGTTCTTGTTGAAGCAGGAGCTTGAGACCTTGCTGTCTCTGAGGATGGCTCACGCTCACTCTGGGGAGCTCTGGTCCTCACCTGAGCATTGCCTCCTGGAGGGGAAGATGGTATCCTGCCCAGCCTCCTGGAGACGCTTGTCACGTTGGCTTTCCTGATGGGAGCTCAGCTTTCCTATCACTGGTGGAGCTCGGGACCACACTGTTGCTGAGGACGCTGTGGTACCTTTGGGGGAGCCCTGGTGCTGACCTTGAGCATCACCTGCTGGTGCCAGTGCTGACCCCCCAGCCTGCGGGCACAGATCTGTCATCCCCTGTCACTGACGTTGGGTCCTTTCTAGAGCAGATCTGTGACTCAGGCCTGCATGAGATAATGTGGTGGGCGTGAGGCCTGCAGCTGGACCTGTGGGAAGCCTTGTTATAGGCTCTAGGTTTGCAGCTGGCTCATGCAGGATATCAGGATCCAGGCCCTCAGCTGGATGCTTGAGTTTTTAGTGTGTGGACGGATTTCCCGAACTTGTATATGATTCTTTGGGTGAATCATTATATGTCCTGTGTTATATTGTGCCCCTTGCAAAAACCCAAAACCTGATACCATAGAATTCTTGTATTCCTTTTGGTTGGATTTTTTTCCTTTGGTGTGTTGTATGTTACAAATTTTGTGTTGTTTAAAAATACATTTTCTAGGGCTAGAGAGATAGCACAGCAGCATAAGTGCCTCCTTGGCAAGGGCCAGGTCATGAGTTTGATCCCTGATACTCCCTCCAAAAATCAAAAAACAGAAAACATTTTCTAATTATTGCTGTCATTTAAGGACGCAGATGAATTTTGTATGTCTATTGACAGAGCTGCTAATTTCTTTTTTTTTTTTTTTGAGACAGGGTTCACTATGCAGTTCAGGCTGGTCTTATGCTCACTTTGTAGCTCAGGCTGGTCTTGAACTTGCAATGATCTTCCTGCCTCAGCCTCCCGAGTGCTGGGGTTACAGGCCTGCGCCCCCGCACCTGGACTCTTCCCTGGCTCAGTGTGCCCCTGGGGCAGGGCTGGCGTGGCATGTGGGGCTGGGGATCAAACCCTGGTCTGTGAGCTTGCCAAAGCAGGCGTTTAGTCCACGGAGCTATGTTACCAGACCAAGGCAAACATGTGGGATGGATTCAGGATCTTGAGGCAGCCACAGCAGGGCAAGCACACACACAAGAACTTCTGGGACCGCTTTGAGGCAGTGGCAAGAGCAGCAGGAGAAGTGTGCTCGAAGTGTAGGGGCAGTATTTTTAGGTCGATTAATGGCCACCTATCCTTACTGTAATAAGTTTTTAAAATGTAAACATTTATCACAGTTTTGATCACACCTCCAGCACCACACTGAGAGGAGCTGGTAAGCATCTTGACTGTTGACGCTCAGGGAAGTGGGTTTAACATCTTACCTTAGATATCATATATGGTGCAGTTACTTCTCTTAGTCGAGCAATATTAGCTGCCCTACAGCTGCACAATCCTGGCATCTATGATAAACACAAGTTTATTTCTTGTTCCCTTTGTCAAACATTTACTCCGATGGGTGACCGGTCCTTTGAAAGACCACACGAAAGACCCGGATCATTTTCAACACGTGGCCTCCACGGGTCCCATAAGGGAGGTGGGAGGAGGCGGCTCGCAAGCACAGGGCTGCGTGGGGCAGTCGGCAGGGGTGCACCTGCGCTCCTCCTGTGGCCAGGCTGGGCCTCGGGCTGCACAGCTGCAGGGTGGCGGGCGATGTTCCCAGCTTTGGGTCCCCGGAAGGAGAAACGAGGTTCGTGCGTGGTCAGGTGGCTGGCATGTAGTCCAATCCACTCGTGACTTTCCTCTGTCGCATGCAAACGTGACATAGTACGCTCTTGCCCCAGACACAAGTCCGAGTCACATGCAGTTGCTGCTTCCAGAGAAAGTTCTAGAGGTTGCCAGGTGACATGCAGGTCCGGGTGCAGGTCCTTCATGTCCTCCGGGGCCCTGTGGACTCAAAGGAGGAGCCCAGCCCTGCCCTACCCCACCCAGCAAATGGCCAGTGAAACTCTACCTAGAGCAGGAAGGAAGCGAGGCTACAGCGGCGGCTGGTCAGTAGCAGTGACCCGCGGGTGCCAGGCGTCCCGAGGGACTACCCTGTGTGCTCGGTTTCGGGTGCCAGTAATCTCTCTCAAAGGTAACTGTTGTGGGTAATACTAAACCCTTATTTACTGCCCAAGGAACTTGACTGTTATTCCTCATTTATTAAGAATTTTTAAAAATGGTAAATGAGTAAGGCTTTTGTTAAGTGCTTTTCCTGTTTCTCCCAGGGTACTCAGGGGTGTATCTTTCTTCTTTGTTAGTGTTAGTTAACTGAGGTCCTGGGGTTGCTCTGGCCTCCTGTGCCCTTCTTGGTCACGGTGTCTTTTCTTCTAAAACTGAATTTGCTAGAGTTTCCTTCCTGTTGTTGGTAAGTGAGATTGGCCTATAATTTTCATGTCTTTTATTGTTCTCTGGCATTTGTTTCAGGGTTTACTAGTATCATAAAATGAATTGAGCCTTCTTTTCCTTTCTATTTTCTGGAACATTCTGTGTAAGATAGAACCGCCTCTTAAACTGTCTGGGCTTGGTCTCTTTGTTTCTATTTTTGTGTGTAGATTAACTATTGATTTGCTTTCTTTTATAGGCTTATTTGGGATTTTCCATTTCCTGTCGAGTTCATCTTGGCAAATCATTTTTTCTCCTAGCAAACGGTCCATTTAACTTAAGATTTCATATAACTTTCTTCAGAAAAAAGAAATTCCACTAAAATCTGTAATAACAGTGTCTTCTTTTTCATTTGTAATAGTTTATATATTTTTTCCTGATCAATCTTGCCCTGTGCCCTCTACTTTATTGGTTTTTACAAAGAACTACCTCTCAGCTTTTCAAACAGTTTTTTTCTACTTAAAAAAATTTCTGCCATTACTTTTTTTTTTTTGTGGGACTGGGGATTGAACTCAGGCCCTGAGCAGCAAGTGCTTATTCCACTGAGCCAGCTGCCCGGCCCCTATGCCGTTACTCTTTAAATTCTGGTTTTTGCTTTCTGTTTTCTTTTGGGTTTACTCTGCTGTTATTATTTAATTTAATTTTCAATTTTTATCTTTGTCAGTGCATGTGTATAGTCCATGATGATAGTGTTTAAGGGGGAAAGCCAGTGGACATTTTCCTATGAGTTACAGCCCCTCCCCGCATTCTTCAGTGCCCTGTAATTATGAACCTTACCCACTCTGCTTGCTGGACCAAACGCTCCAGATCCAGGGCCTCAGCTTCTGGGATCTGAAGCCCAACTCAGACTCAGAGCCCGGGTCCTGAGAGCCGCAGGCCCTGCCCACCCTCCTTCCTTCCACACCACTTCCACCTCGCCCTGAGAGGGAGCAGCCTGCTCAGGTCTGTATCCTGAATAAAGCCATCCTTGCTGCAGGGCTTTCTGTCTCTTGCCTTGTATTTCTTTTCTTTCTTTTTTTTTTTATACCTTCATACTATTTATTTAGCACATTAAGTAACAAAATAAATTATAATCACAAATAAAACTAACTTTATACAAGACATGTTTAGACAGTTTTCATATAAAAGAGAAATCATTATTCTTTCTTTTATGTCTGAATCATCCATAAAAAAATTCTACCAATACCAGAACTTAACAATAAAAGAAATCATGGTTATTTTATCTGTCTATTTTTTTATGGACCAACACAAATGTAACATGAATCTCATTGATAGGAAGCCATGAAGTACAGTATATGCACAGCAGGAAGCCCAATTTTCACAGAAGTTTTAGAGTGAGACAGATGAAGAGGCGGTTATGGTCTTCTATGCCTTTGGGCCAAAAGGAAGAAAGCTGCGTGGATTCTGTGTGCCTTGAACATGGTAAATGTTGACTGTACATTTCAACTGACAAGCTACGATATCAATATTTCTATAAGCTACATTACCAAGTGGAAGTTCTAAATGCAGACACAGAAATGAATAACTAAGAACAATTTTGAAAACCTTTTCTAATATTAAAAATACGTCTAATATTTTATTTTATCAGGTGGCTTTCTAAGTGTAATTGCTATCGCTGAGAAATTTTTCTATGAATAATGCTTAGAAATGACCACCTTGTATCTCTTACGACATTCATCGTGGGGAGCTGGCTCATGGACATAGCATCGTGAGTCTCATGTTCCCATCCCTTTCCTCCCTTGCTTCCCTCTTCATCTCTTGGTCTTCCTCCCACTGGCAAAAGATGCATCTCCTGATTTCCTGTTTGGGTATGTGTGTGTGGTTTTTCTTTTTTTTTTTTTTTGGCGGAACTGGGGATTGAACTCAGGCCCTTGCACTTGCCAGGGAAGCACTTATTCCACTGAGCCATCTCCCCAGCCCCAAAGAGTCATTTTTTTTTTTTTCCCTGTGGAACCAGGGACTGAACTCAGGCCCTTGTGCTTGCCAGGGAAATGCTTATTCCACTGAGCCATCTCCCCCTGTGTGTGTGGTTTTTGTGAACAAGGTCCCACTATGTCGTCCGGGTTGGCCTTGAACTCGCTACGTAGCTCAGGCTGGCCTCCGGCTCCCAGTGATTCTCCCACCTATACAGATGTGTGCCCATATGCAGCTCCTGCTCTTGTCATCTACCTTATTCTTTGTGCTTCAATTTCTTTGTACCTATGGCTTGTGCCCGGTGTCCCCTCAAAGCCTAGTGTGGTGGAGGGGGGTGACTGGGTGTGGAGTGCGTGACGCTGGGATTGACTCGGGGTGCCCCAAGGACAGGTACTGAGACAGAGCATAAGGGAGGCAGCAGGGCTGCTGCTGTCGCATGCTACTCTGGGCTCTGCCTGCTTGCCCAGAGCTCTTTCTCCTCTCTCCCTCTGCCATGTGCCACCCTGCCTGGGCACCTCTGCAAACTGGGAGCCTAGGCAAATCTTTCTTCCTTTAACTTTGCATGTTGGGTATTTTGCCTCAGCAATCAGGAAAAAGTAAGACACTTTGGGTTTCTAGAAAGAGAGAAACCATGCAAATTTAAGCTTGGGCGTCTGGTTGATTTTGTTTAACTTTATTGTCTACAGCGCATTCATTTATCTGCAAGCGACTCAGCAGCATCCTTCTTCACAGCAGAGTAGAGCTCCATTGTGCATGAACACATTTGTGTCCATTCAACCATTGATGGATATAGGGCCAGCTCCGAGATTTAGCTGTCATGAGTTGTGCTGTTATCAACATGAACATGGGTATATCAGAGTATCGGGATGTCTTTAACTTCTGCGAAGATGCCAGAAGGGGATTAGCTGGGCTGAATGGAATTGTGTGTGTGTGTGTGTGTGTGTGTGTATGACAGAGAGAGAGAGAGAGACAGACAGACAGACAGACAGACAGACAGACAGACAGACAGGGTTTCACTGTGTAGTTCAGATTGGCCTACAACTCACTGTGTAACCTAGTTTGGCCTCAAACTCAGTGATCCTCCTGCTTTGGCCTCTGAAGTGCTGAGATTATCAAAACAGAAAAAAAAAAAAGACCCAAATTACTGTAATTAGGAATGAGAAAGCTGAAATTACAACAGATACTGCTAAAATCCAGAAGACCATTTTAACTTTAATGAAAAACTGTACTTCAATAAGTTGGGGAATCTTGAAGAAGCAGACAAATTCTCAGACATATATGAATTACCAAAAGTGAACCAAGAAGATATAAAAACCCTGAATTTTCAATAAGGAGCAATGAAATTGAAACAGTAATTAAAAACAAAAACAAAAACAAAAAAAGCACCAACTAAGAAAAGCCGCCCACACGCAGATGGGTCGTCTTGGGGTCTACATTCAGAATTTTGCTAAACTAACTAGTGGACTCCTTCAGTAACCATGCACCCTTACTCCCAGCACCCGCACCCTAGATCCAGCCACCTCTTCAGGGCCCCACCCATGGCCACAGGGGGGACACACTGGATCCTGACGTAGCCAAGAGCAGTGAGAGCTAGTGCTGTGCCTCCCTTAGCGCTAGCAGACACATGGTAAATATCTACTACCTACAACATGCCACCTTCACCAATAGAAAATAATTCAATGATGATGGCATAGAATCAACAAAATATCAAAATATTAATATAGCTTAATAGTAATTCTCATGAAGATGGAGGGAAAGGAGAGTGGAGAAGGAAAAGTTATTTTTATTTTTTGGTGGTACCAGGGATTGAACTCAGGATCTTACACTTGCCAGGCAAGCACTTTTTCCACTGAGCTATCTCCCCAGTTCCCTAGAAAGTGAGAAATTTTAAAATGACAAGGTGGAGGAGAGAAAAATGAGGCCCTATGAAGGAGTAAAAGAAAATTAATAGATTAGATGAAATAGCGGAAAAAATAATAAGAAAAAGCAGAAAACAAAGAATAAAAAGGAAAGAAGGAAAAAATAAGAAAAAGAACGGAAAAAAGAAAAAAGATGCTCAAAACTTAAAGACCAAAACATGAGGAAAAAGGGAAAGGGATTCCTCGTTGTTTTTGAATGAGCTGCTGCTTGTCAGGGCCTGTAGCACTGGAGTCCACCAGATGCTGGACAGAGGCGTAGTGGTCACTACAAAGACGACCTTGTGTCCACCCTCAGGTTTTCCTGTGTGAACACAGAATCCTGCTGTAGTTTTCCTGCTGCACGTGGTCAGCCAGCGGTGTCCACCCTAGGGCTCTATCTAGTTCCACCCTCCTCATTTCTGTGGCCCTCTGTCCTGTCTTGGCTCTCTCTGCCCAGCTTGATGGCCTGTGGGTTTGCAAGGTGCTGTCCTCCTCCTGCTCCAGAGACCCCTCTGCCTTATGCCCCAGACGATGACAACTGTCCGGCCAAGTCAACCCCCCAGTCATGCTGGCAGATGGCTGAGGTCTGTGCTGGACATAGGCAGTGGGGTGGGTGGGCTGCCGCAGTCCGTGGACATAATGCCACCCGTGTCAAACCTGGCCCCTTTCAAAGGCACGCATGTCCAGCCTGGCTTCTCGCTGCAGATGTAGGGTCCCTGTGTTCTTCCCCGCTGAGCTTGACTTCCCAGGACGCATGTGTGCCCTGCCTCTCTGCAGCTGTCCCCTGTGGCTGTCTCCTACCAGTCACTGGCAGGGCAGCCTAAGAAACTCTGAAGCGTAGTTGTTCTGCAGCTCAAGCAACCCCTTCCCCAGTGGCTGCTGCTTAAACACAAATACCACAAGTGCTACTGGGCTTCTACTCTACTTGCAGTGCAAAACCCCATTTTTTTTTTTTTTTTCAGTTTATGGTGTCTGTGGGCTTTTCTTGGGACTGGCACTGTGAGCCTGGTCTGGTGTTTCTCTGGGGAGCGTGCTCCTCTCCATCCTGTGTCAGCCAAGACAGATCCCCTCCCCGGGAACCAGGGTTGGCTGGTCCTGTGTGTCATTCTTTTCTCTGGGTTGTGCTGTTTTGCCAGCTCTCTGTAGTGCTTCTGTCAGCTCCTCTCTGATACCTAGAGATCTACTTTTGTTTTTCTTCACCAAGTTGTTTTCTAGGTGTCTTAATTCTGGGTCCTGGAGAGGCTATGTTTTGCTTTTCGTCTATTCTAACATTTTAAATTCCCCCCTTTTATTATTGTTTTTGTAATTTTTATATTTTTAGTTCTTTTGATTGAACCTAGGGATTTGCACAAGCTGGGCAGGTGCTCCTCCACTGAGCTACACCCTCCGCCCATTTTCTGTCTCTCTCTGGATTGAACCCAGGGCCATTGTACTGAAATACACCCTCAGCTATTTTTTAAAGTTAAAATTTTTTTGTTTTGTTTTGGTACTGAGGATTGAACTCAGGACCTTGTGCATGCCAGTCAGGTGCTTATGTCACTGAGCTACCTGCCCCGCCCTAAAGTTTAAAATTTGGAGGCAGGTTTTCCTGAGTTGCTAAGTTGAATGCTGACCTCAAATTTGTGATTTTTTTTTCTTTTATATAGCAAAGATTGTACATAGAGCCCAGTCTGGGCAATGTTATGTGGGGAAAGTACCAGAAATTGAACTCCAGGCCTTGTGCTTGCCAGACAGGCTCTATGCCGCTAAGCTACATCACCGGCCAAGCCCTGCAAACACTGCATATAAATATATCACTAATAATTTTATGGGAAGTATTTTCCAATTTTGATGCTTTGACATCTGAGGCACATTTCACTCTTCTGTTATTGTTTTGTCATTGATTGCTGCTTTATTACATAGTGGTCAGGAAACCTACTGTATGATTGTGATTTTGTGGTATTTGCTAAAATTATTGCTCAGGGCATTGTACCTACATAGCTGCCTAGTGTGGATTCCTAGCTACATGTAGGACAGAAATCAGACGTGGCTGGCTCTTCAGCTTGCTGATGTCACTCCTGCCTACACCCTCTCGGCCTTCCTGAGGGAAGGGACCCCATGCAAGTTTCCCACATCAGCTGGAGGTTCTTGCCCAGTTCAGATAGAAATTATGGACTGCAGAGTGCAGCTTCCTCAGTGTTGCAACTGTGGCTGTCGGTGATTCTTAATGGTACAGCTTGAGCATGGAGGGACAGTTCCTCTTAGCAGACTGTTGCAGCTACTCCCCTCAGTGCAGGGTCTTGTAGCTCCCTGGGTGGCTTCCTAGAGCTTTTGCAGCAGCTTCCGGGGCTCTCCCACAGGTCACTGCTGCTCCCCAGCACTCCTGGAGCTTTCAGCAGTCCCCTGGCTATTGTGGTACAATGTGAGAAAAAGCCACAGTTAGGCAGCAAAGTCACTAGGGCAGGCTTGGCTGTGCCTTGTGCGGCAGGACAGGGAGGAAGGACTCAGGAGAAGCCCTTCTGGGCCAACCCAGGCAGTGTGAGGATCGCTGCTTCTATGGAGAGGTGGCTGGTGCATTCCTGTCTCCTGCAGCTTGGGGACCTGTTTTGGAACTTTTAGTGTGGTGGTAGAGGAGGCAGAGTCATCTGGGATTGGTGTGTGTGAAGTCACTCTGTCACAGTGGCCATCAGGTGTGTAGGTCAGTCTCAGCTGTCATGGTGACAGCAGGGCCCTACTGCTGAAGTGGGTGCTTGGTCGACAGCTCTCGCCATTTCTATAGAAATGGTGGGGTTGGAGTCAAGACTGCCGGCACTTTCTAGGAGCAGCCGAAGCGCTGACCATGAATCAGTGGGGCTTGGGCAGGTGGGGGATGGGCAGTAGCTGTCCCCAGGCTGTCCCACATTTTTGCCCTGTTGGGCGTTGTTTTAGTGCTCCTCCTCCAGGTGGCAGCAACACCTGAGCAGCCTGAAACCTGGGAGGATGCTGGGAGGCTGAGAGGCCCAGTTGGCAGGGCTGCAGGAAGACGTGCCACCTAGCGGCCATCTGCAGCAACTGCAGAAGGGGCGGGAAGAACAAGTGTCTGTCATCTGGGTCACCTTGGGCTGGAATTAGCACCCACTCTGGCTGTCAAAGGGAGAAAAGTGTTGGGCACAGTTTCCTCTCTCTCTCTCCTACTAGATAGTGAGTTGTGTAGAGTTTTGAGTTTGAAAAGATTGTGTTTTCTTTAATTTCAATGTGCAGGGTTCTGTGTACCTCTATAGATTAAACTTATTTATTATATGGTTTAAATCTTCTGTCCGTTAGCTAGTTTTTTATTCAAGATAATTATCAAGGGAGCTATGCTAGAAATTTCTGCCATAATGGTACACTTGTGCCATTGTGTCACTATCAGTTATGTCCCTCTCTCATACACATACACATATTTGAGGCTGTATTTAAAAAATTATGTATATTTTATTGCGATATGACTCAAGTAAGATAAAAACCCATTCTTTTAAAGTGTGCATTTCAGAGCTGTTAGCTCTGTAGTCCTCGCCGCTGTCTCTTCCCAGACTATATTCCTCCATCCCTTTAGCTGTCACTCTATTTTCCTTTCCTGGGCAACCATGAATCTGCTTGCTATCTTTATGAATTTGCTTCTTTGCAGGCGCTTTATATAAATGGAATCTCCACCCTGTGGCCTCTGGTGTCTGGCTTCTTCTAAACAGCAGGCTGTTTGCAAGGTTCCGCAGCTTGCGGCGCGCATGGGCGCGGTCGTTCCTCCTCTGGCTCAACGCTGGCCCAGTGCAGGGTTATGCTATGCAGCGTTTGCTCATTTATCAACTGATGCACAACTGGCTTCTCTTATGCATTAATTTTCTTTTTTTTTAGCTTTTTGTTTCTGGCTTTTTGAGAGAAGGCTCAGTCTGTTGCTCAGGCTGGCTCTGAATTTGCTATGGAGCCCTGGCTGGCTTTGAACTTGGAGTGATCCTCCTGCCTCAGCCTCCGGAATGCTGGGATCACACACCTGTGCCACCATGCTTATTTAAAAAAAATGTATTTAGTACAGGGTCTACAGAGTCTCACTATGTAGACTGCACTCATAGTAATTCTTCTGTTTCCAGCCTCCAAATGCTGGGATTCCAAGGGCACGTCACCATGCCCAGTCTTAATCATGTCTCAGCTCGACCTGGGGGCAGGGCTGGCACGGCGCCCCAGGGACTGAACCCCAGCTGCTGTGCTCTGCCTAAGCAGGCACCTTGGTTCACTGAGCCGTCTGGCCCACACACCATGCTCATCTCATCCATTAATTGTTTTACCCTTTTATGTGCTTGTATTTCACAAGTTTCTCTTATAAACATCATGCAGCAAAATTATGTGTTTAGGATTCAATCTAACAATCTCTGTTACCTGGTGTATTTCTCCTGTTAGGATTGCTATTGTTGGGAAATATCTCTAGCACCTTATTTTTTCATTTAGCAGACTTGTGCTTATTATTGTTTTACCCTCCTTCCTTGCCTTCTGTCAGATTGATACAGAGACTCATTTGTTTATTTTGAGTTTCTTAATTATCTGTTACTTCACCTATTTAGAAACCTTACATGCAATTTCAAAATCTAAAAATAGTTCTTTCCTCAGTCTAAGTGACATAAGGGCTTTCAAATGCTTTACCCAGGGTTGTCTCTCATCTTATGTATACTTGCTTTTCAAAAGTTTAATTCCATTTTTATTTTCTGGTTGGTAATTCTTATGATTGTAATTTTTTTTTATTTTTATTTATGTTTTGGCAGAACTGGGGATTGAACTTAGGCCCTTGAGCTTGCCTGGGAAGCATTTATTCTACTGAGCCATCTCCCCGGCCCCATGTTTTTAGAGATGTATACTTCAACAGTTTCTTTCCTATTGTCATTTCTTGTGTTCTTCTCTCTCTCTCTCTCTCTCTCTCTCTCTCTCTCTCTCTCTCTCTTAGTGTATTTGGTGGATACAGGGTCTCACTACCCAGCTCCGACTTGCAGTGATCCTCCTGTTTGCAGCCTCCCCAGCGCTGGGATTACAGGCTGTGCCACCGCACCTGGACTCTGGCGGCTCAGCTGCCCTGGGGGCGGGCACTGCATATGGCCCAGAGATTGAACCACAGTCCCCATGCTTGCCTAAGCAGGCACTTTAGTCCACTGAGCTGTCTCATTGGCCTGTGTTCCTTTCTCTTGAGTTTAACTTTAGTCTTCTAAAGTACAGCCATGGGGTTTCCTGGTGCTGATACTAAGCCACCTTACTGTCCGTAAGCACTGTAAGGATTTCACTCCACTCTTCCTGTGGCTGCCGAGTGTGCCCACTGAGTGAGCGGTCCTTTGCAACTCTCCTGTCTCTTCTCTCTGGTTCACTTTAAGATCTATCTTTTGTGATCTGCAATTTTACTGTAGTGGAGATATATTTTCACTCACCCTCCTCATTCTTTGAGGGTGCTGATTCATGAATTCATCCCTGCTCAACCCCTGCTGTTGACTGGTGCCTTTGTCCAAATGCACAGCTCTTTTCCCGAGACTCCCTTAGGTGGTGATGTCTTCATTTTGCCTACTATATTCTGAAGTTTCTGTTTCATATTTTCCACTGCTTCATCTCCTTGGCTACATTCTGAACAGTTCCACCCCTCTAGCTCTCTGTTCTAATTTGTCGTTGAATGTATCAGTTTAGCTTTGCATTTTCATGGTTTGTGTCCCTGGACTTTCCATTTGGCTCTTTGGCGCCTCAGCTTGTTCTTTTTTCATAGCCTGCTGTTTTCCTCCTATGATTTTTCTTTCCTGCTTTCTTTTCAGTTGTATTAAATAGCATCCAGTGAACTGTCACAGCACCTGGGGTTTCCGCAGGTGTCCTGCAGCTGCTGTGCCCTGTGTCTGCGACTCTTGCCCATGTCTAGTTTTTGCTCCTTTGCATTAGTAACTTTGAGTTCAAATCTAGGTTTGTCTTTGGGAGTCTTGTGTGGCCTTGACTGGGGACTGCGTCCCTCAAGAGCTGTTTCCTCTGTTTCTTCCCAACACCCAGGGCCACCCCAGGTCCAGCATGCATTTGGCTGTCTCTCACTTCATAGGTGAGACATAAGCACTTTTAAGGACTTTTGTTTTTTTGTTTGCAGGGCTGAAGATTAATCCTTTGGTCCCAAGTCATCTATTGATTTGTTTATTTATTATTTTTATTGGTGCACATTAGTGACACAGAATAATGAGATTTGTTTTAATATGTTGGTCCATGTACAGTATATAGTATTCTTTGATTATTTCCATTCCTGTTTCCCTCTCTTCCTATCCTTCCCTCCCCCTATTTCCCTTCCTCTTCCTCCTCCTCTTCCTCATTACTATTATTATTATTATTATTTTTTGTTTTTTTGTTTTTTTTTTTGTTTTTTGAGACAGGGTCTCACTGTGCAGTTCAGGCTGGCCTTAAGCTCACTTTGTAGCTCAGGCTGGTCTCGAACTCACAATCCTCCTGCCTCAGCCTCCCGAGTGCTGGGATTACAGGCATGCACCACCATGCCCGGCGATTATTATTATTATTGAGACAGGGTCTTACTATGTGGCTTAGGCTGGCCTTGAGCTAATTTTGTAGCTCAGGCAACAATCCTGCCTCAGCCTCCCGAGTGCTGGGCTTACAGGTGTGCACCATCACACCTGGCAGCCCACCCCTATTTTTAAAAATCTACTGTCTAGTTTTCTGTCATCTTTCCTTTATTTATTTATAAAAGTTATTTTTAGATTGCTTATGAAGGGAAGCCGTATGGTGGTCCACGTTTTGAGAGCAGTTTCAAGTGCTCACCATGCCACTCTCCGTCGCGTCTGCCTTCTTGCAGCAGAGGGGCTTTCGCTCTTCCTCCGGCCGCAGCAGTGTCCCACCGAGAGTGTACCCGCTGCGTTTTCTCTGCCCGTCTGCTGGTGGGCACCTGGGGTGTTCCTGCGGCTTAGCGCCTGTGGTAAAGCACAGGAAATGTACTGTGGTAAAGCAGGCGAGGCATGTCTCCTGGAGCGTGCTGTCTTTAGTTTTGGGGGAAATCTGCCAACGAGTGAGCTAGCAGCATCAACTGGTAAACCTACTTTTAGTTGGTTTTGGAGAATCTTCGTTTGTTTCTGTAGTGTTTGTCCTAGTTGATGCTCCCATCAACAGCGCAGGAGGGCTCTTGCCTTTCTTTTCTTTTTGGTACCTGGGACTGAACTCTCCTGTGCTCCTGGGGTCCTAGTTAGGAAAGCTTTTCCTATACCTATGGCTTTAAATGTTTTCTTCCAGCAGTTTCAAAATTTCGGTCTTATAATCAGGTGTTTGATCCATTTTGATTTGATTTTAGTACAGGGGGATTCAGATAGGGGTCTTGCCTCAATGTTCTGCATGTGGCTGGTTTCCCAGCACTGCTTATTGAGAGGCTGGCTCCCTCCCTCCTTCTCTCCCCACCTCTTTCTTTTTCTTTTTGACTCCATTGTCAAAAATCGGCTGGGCATGAGTGCTTGGGTTTGTTTGTCCTCTGTTCCACTGCATCGGACTACGTGTGTGTCTTTGCATCGCTCTGGTTACTGTGGCTTTGTCATGTGCTGTCATACCTTAGCTCCGACTCCTTTGAAACTCACTGAATCTGATGCTTGGAATGTTTTGATGGGAAATTTTGGCCTGGGGTTCATCACATGTTTGGTACTCGATACACAAACCAGAACTTGGTAGTGTTGATTGCCTGTGATTTGCTACACTTCCCACCCAAACGATTTATGTTTAGTAATCAATGTTTTTAGCACTTGTGCCTCCTGGAACCAATTAGTACCACTGCATTGTTTTAAAAATTTATTGCTATATTTTACATATAGATATAGAGATAGAGACATAGGTGTAGATAACTTTCTTTCTTGTACTTTTGAGACAGGGTCTCACTAGGCAGCTCAGGCAGGCTTTGGGCTGGCCTTGAACTTGCACTGACCCTCCTGCCTCAGCCTCCTGAGCTGGGATTACAGGGGTGTAATCCTGGCCTTAGATAACTTTCATCTGTAGGGAATTTGCAGCTGTGCCTGGTACGGATCTTGCTGCTTGTGTCACCCCTGTGTCCCCTTTGGCTCTCTTTCCATGTCTTTCCTTCTGGTCTCTGTTCCTTCTTGTTGCCACTGTACTTGGTAATCAGGTGTTTTTTTCTTTTTAAATTTTATGTATTTGTTTTTTTATTTTATTTTTTCATTAATTTTATTGAAAAACAAATAGCAATGAGACAGTTTCAAACCATGTTAGTAGGACAGTTACAATAATTAATACATTGCATATTGTTGTCTTCATAGTAGTTATTCATAGTACAAGAGTCAGACATGGTATCCTGACCAAACACTATTAGTATAAATCTTTTTTTTTTTTTTTTTTTCTTTTCTTTGTCTTTTTGAGACAGGCTCTCACTATGCAGCTCAGGCTAGCCTTAAGCTCACTTTGTAGCTCAGGCTGGTCTCGAACTCACAACAATCCTCCTGCCTCAGCCTCCCAAGTGCTGGGATTACAGGCCTATGCCACCACACCCAGCAACCTTTCTTATTGAGTTAAGAGGAAGTAGCTGTATATCTATCCTGTTTTGTATATACAGATGTCTGTCTGTCTGTCTGTCTGTCTGTCTGTCTGTCTGTCTGTCTGTCTATCTATCTATCTATCTATCTATCTATCTATCTATCTATCTATCTATCTATATCAAATGTTTCACTACAAAATGGTCCTTCATTTGTATTCCCTTTTTTGTGTAGTCCTGTCAGAGATGGGTGTTCCATTGCCATTTAAATACTTCAGGTGCATGAATTCAGCAAAGCGACCCCACATAGTCCAGTAGCACGGTGCTGGGGGGCCTGCAGCACTGCTGTCTGCTTGGGACCTCTCGGCTGCTTTGGGTCTTTTGCGCTTCTGTATCAGTTTCAGTCACATTTTCTAGCTCTGTGAAGAATACGGTTTTGGGGATCACGCTGAGCCTGCAGCTTGCACTTGTAGCATGGCCACTTAAATAGCAATAGTTCTGTCAACCCACGATCAAGGGAGGTCTTCCCATTTCTTAATGTCCTCTTTGATTTATTTCTTCAATTATAGAACAATGTTCATTACATGAATTTTTCACCTCCTTGTTTAGGTTGATTGCTTGGTGTTTTATTTTATCTTTTTAAAGAAATTTTAACTTAATTTTTCCTTTAACGTATTGGGTACGTGGTCTCACTCTCAGCTTGGACGCATGGTGAGCCTCCTGTTCTCAGCCTGCCCACTGCTGGGATTACAGGCAGGCACCACCATGTCAGTCTCAGTGGCCGGCTCAGTGCACCTGGTGCAGCTTGCGGTGTTGGGGATCGAACCCCGGTCCCCGTGCTTCCCTAAGCAGGTGCTTAGTCTGCTGAGCTATCTCACCAGCCCTGTTGTATTTTATCTTAAAGGTATTGTGAATGGAATTGTTTTCCAGATTTTTTTTTGGATGGTTTCATTATTGGCATAAAGGAGAGACGCTGATTTTTTTGTGTACTGATTTTGTGTCTTGTCACTTTGCTGAATCTGTTCATCAGATCCAACAGCTCTTTGGCGAGGATTTTAGGATTTTTTGTGTAAAGGCTCCTATCTTCTGAAAACAGGGGTACTGTAATTTAACTTCTTAGTTTCTTAGTATTTGTATCTTTTGTTTTTCTTTTTGTGCTTTAGGGAAGTCTACAGGGTGTTCAGGGTCTCACTATTAGACTGGACTCATAGTGATCTGCCTGTTTACAGCCTCCCAAGTGCTGGGGTTACAGGTGCTTGCTACCACGCCCAGTCTCCATGGCTATCTCCGTGGCACCCGGGGGCTGGGCTGGCAAGGAAGGCCTAGGATTGAGCCCTCAGCCCCTGTGTCTGCCTAAGCAGGTGCTCTAATCTGCTGAGCTATTTGGCTGGCCCTCCAGTCTAGTATTTGTATCTTCTAATTCTTTCTCTTACCTAATTTTCCTGGCTGAAGTTTCAAGCACTGTATTTAACAAGAGAGGTAAGAGTAGATACTCTTGTCTTATTTCTGAGTTTTTAGAGGACATTATTTATTTTCCTTATTCCATATGAAGTTGGCTATGGGCTTATTATAAAGGGCTTTTATTAATTTGAAGAAAGATGTCCCTACATTTGTTTTCTTCAGAACTTTTGAATGGATGTTGTCAAAGGCTTCTTTTGCATCGATATGGAACAGATAAATCTTTCATTATATATATGTGGTGTTTGCTGGGCTGAAACCTGGTGCCAGGGAGAGGTAAGTCAGCTCCAAGGACAAAGAGCTCCTGAGCTAGCCTGGAAAACAAGCTGTTCCAGCACCCAGAACCCAGGGCTCAGTCTCGCAGGCAAAGCTGCTAGGTAGGGGGAGGAGATTGACTTCACCCCCCTGAGAGCGTAAGACCCTGCTCCAGTTGAACCTTCCTTTTCTCCCGGCTGGGGAGAGGGCTCCACCTGACCTCAGCTTTCTCGTGTGTGTGTGTGGTTCTGGGGATTGAACTCAGGGCCTTGTGCATGCAAGGCAAGAGCTCTACCACTGAGCCACATCCCCAGGATCCCTGGCATCTTATCTTGATTTCTTCACCCTCTCTACCCCTAACTTGAGTTTAGAGACATTCTTTGCCTTTTCAATTCATGGAAAAGTTTGGGGAGCATTGGTGCTTGTTATTCTTTAAAGGTTTGTTAAAATGTAGCTGTGTATCCACTGGATCCTGAGCTTTGCTCAGTGGGGATAGTTTTTATTAGTATATCTATTTCATTGCTTGCTGGTCTGTCTAGATATTTATATATTCTTAGTTCAATTTTGGTGGGTCATGTGTATCTAGGAATTTATCCAGTTCTCATAGATTTTTCAGTTCATTTTAGTGTCAGTCTTCATAATAGTTTCTAATAATCCTCTGGATTTCATTGGTACCTGCTGTAATTTTGCCTTTTTTTTCTGTCTCATTTATCTTTTGAGGCAGGGTCTCGCCATACAGTTCAGGCTGGCCTTGAGCTAGCTTATGTAGCCCAGCTGGCCTCGAACTCCTGGTGGTCCTGTGCCTCAGCCTCCTGGGTGTTGGGACTATGAGTGTGCACCTGCATGCCCTGTTCTTCTGGGTTCTGTTTGGGTCTCATATCTCTTTTGGAAAGTTTGGCCAAGAGATTAGTTTTTAAAAATTTATTTTCAGAGAACTCATGCTTTGGTTTGTTGATGCGCTGTGCGGTTCTTCTAGTGCCCACTTCATTAACCCTCACCTCTGCTTTTGTAGGACCTGGGTGTGCGTTAGTGGGCTGTTCACTTGGGATTGTGTATCCATTATGATTCAATTCTAGAAATTTAAAAATGTTTTCCTTGATAGTTTCAAAGACCCACCAGTCATTTAAAAATGTTATTTAATCTTCATATGCATGTACAATTTCTGTGGTTTCTTTTTCTTTTGATTTCTAGCTTTATTCCACTATAATCTAAAAGGATAGATGCAATTATTTATATTTTTGTACTTATAAGGACTTGCTACATGGTCTAGAATATGTTTTATTTTGGAGAAAGTTCCATGGGCTATTGAAAAGAGTGTATTCTGCTGTTGTTGAATGGAATACTCCGTAGATACCTGTTAAATCCATCTGATCTCTTGTGTAGTTTAACGCTGATATTTCATGGTTGATTTTTTTTTTTTTCTTTCATCTAGTTGACCTATCTGTGAGGGAGAGAGATTGAAGTAATCTCCATAGCTGTTTGGGGTCTTCATGAGATTAGCCGCCCTGAGATTTAGTGTACAGATGTTTACAACTGTAACCCCTTCTGGTGAACCGTTCCTTTACCAGTGAGTACATCATCACCTTCTTTGTCCCTTCTGATTTTAATTTGACACTGACTCTGTTGGATATAACTATGTCTCATCTTGCTTTTCTAGGGGACCACAAAAGGAACCTCTGTACAACATGTCGTAGTCAAGCTGTGAAAACGTCAGAAAAAAAAAATGAAAAGCAGTTACAGAGAAGTGCCAGGTCCCTTGCGGCCTTTCGCTTCCAGTCTGTGGGTCTCTGCAGGGGAGCTGCGCTCCT
The DNA here is from genome assembly GCA_004027165.1 of Ctenomys sociabilis. NCBI lineage: Eukaryota > Metazoa > Chordata > Mammalia > Rodentia > Ctenomyidae > Ctenomys > Ctenomys sociabilis. The sequence continues at coordinate 22,339 of PVKA01016050.1, read as the reverse complement.
CCAGGGGGCGCTAGTTGGGACTTGCTTTTGATAGTCTGCCAGGCTGCGACTTAGGTGTGCGCTAGTTCTCACCACTTTGCTGTTTTGCTAGTGTTTGATGAGCTTTTAATTTTCATTTGCTTACATTTCCCCCAATGGGATTTATTCTTTCCCTCGGTCCCATAGTTATAATTTTCCCCTTCCATGTTTAGGATTCTCTTGTATGCTTTCTGAATGCAAGCTTAATGGTAACGATTTTCTTTATACTTACCTTGTAAAGGTCTTTACTTTTTCTTCCGTTTTGAAAGAATAGCCTTGTGACATATAGTAGTCTATGTTGACAGTTATTTTATTTCAAATACATCATTCCAGGTCCTCCTGGAATTTAGAGTGCCTTTTTCCGAAATTTCTCATTATATTGATGGCTTTGCATGTTTTAATGTTTTTCTCTAATAGCTTTTACTTAGACTTTTAATTTTTCAAGACTGGGTCTCACAATGTAGCCCCGGCTGGCCTTGAACTTACAGGCAATCCTCCTGCCTTGGCCTCCCTGTGCTGGGATTAAGGCATGGGACCCCATGCCCAGCTTCCCTTACAGTTTTATTTTTTTTATTTTATTTTATTTTTTTTTTTTTTGAGACAGGGTCTCACTGTGCAGTTCAGGCTGGCCTTAAGCTCACTTTGTAGCTCAGGCTGGTCTCGAACTCACAACAATCCTCCTGCCTCAGCCTCCCTAGTGCTGGGATTACAGGCATGCGCCACCACGCCTGGCTTCCCTTACAGTTTTAATAACTGTCCTTTCTTCTGAGCTTTTTCAGTTTGGATATGAAGTACAGCAGGGAGGTTCTTCTCTGGTTATGGATATTTGGGCTCTCAATTCCTCTGGTACCTGGGTGTCTATCTCATTGCCCAGACTTGAGAAATTTTGACTATAATTTCAGTGATCTGGGGTTTTCTATGCCGTTATCCCATGCTTCCCCACCCTGCTGCAGACCAGTGAGTCTTAAATTTGTGTTTTTAGGGTTTTCTATGTGCTCTTGGGTACTCTCGTCAGTATTTATTAGTCGTTTTTACTGTCTAAAGGGTCTGGAATCATTATAAGAAAGGAAAGGAGAGGGAGGGAAGATTTGAGCAGGTGGAGGAGGAAGAGAAAAAGGGAGAGAAAGTTGGGAATAGAAGTTGAAGTTGAGGACCAGGCAGCCACCAGTGGAAAGGGACGAGCACTAGGGCTGGACTCGTCAGAAGGAGTGGCCGGGGCAGTGGCCGGGGCAGTGCCGGGGCTTCCATGTGCTGGGCCAGCTCCTGCCCCCTGCTCACTGGCTGCAGGTGGCCATTTCCATGGTCTCTGGCAGGTGCCCCAAGGCCCTCCTAGGGCTCTGGTGCTCCGCTGCTGCCTGGTAAAGAAGCAGCCACGGTGCTGCGAACCACTAGGGGCACGAAATTAGCACTGGCAATAAGGCCACAGTCAGGAGGGCAGGCCCAGCGGGTGCAGAGCATGCGCTGAGGTCACTGCGGTTGCCTCCGGGCCAAGAACAGCCCCTGGGGGCACTAAAGCAGTCAGTAGGCAGCTGCAAGCAGAGAAGTTACTGCTAAAAACCTACAACGTCCTGGAAATGGCGTGCATGTGCATGTGTGTGTGTGTTGGAGCCAGGGAGCCAGAGCAGAACCTGAGCCCAGTAAGGAAGGAGAATTTCCTCCTGAGCCTGTTCCTGGTGACACTCTTTCTGAAGCCTGATGGAGGCATCTGCAAGTCCATGTGAGGTGCTCTCCCATGTTGTTCTGGCCGTGAATGCTGTGGACTCAGGCTGGAGCAGGTCCGCACCTGTGGAGTGTGTGTGGGAAAGGCCTCTGTGCCAACCTCAGTTACCTGGGGAAAGAGCCACCAGTTACCACAGCACGCACTGTGTGGAGAAGTCTCTGGAAGCACGAGAGCCAGCATTTTTTCCTGCAGTTGTTGGATTTAGATTTTTTTGGTATTGGGAATCGAACTCAGGGCCTCATGCTTGCCACAATTTAAATCTCTTACCAGGATCTAAATCCCTGGCTGGATTTAGATAGTTGATGATTTATTTTTAGGATTTGTTACCTGTACTATGAGTAAATAATTTTCCTTTCTTGAATTGTGTTTTCTTAGTTTTACTTATTTATTTATTTTGTCCTTACACTTGCCAGACAAGCACTTATTCCACTGAGCTATCTCCCCGGCCACTGTCCTTTTTGCTTTTTGAGACAGGGTCTTGCTGTGCAGTCCAGACTGGGCTTGAGCTCACTTGGTAGCCCGGGCCGGCCTGGGACTCCCAGTGGCCCCCCTGCCTCCTGAGTGCTGACTACAGGCATGAGCCACAGTGCCTGCCTGACCTTGTTGGGTTTGGATGTGAAAGCGTTACTGGGTTTAGCGTGCTGTAGCTTCCTTCTGGAGGTGGTTTCTGGGTTCTTTCTGTCCTGAGGAAAGAATTGTTCAAGACAAGCAGAGGTGACTGCAAAGTTGCACGAAAGGCAGGAAAAGCAGCGGGCTCTGCACCGGGAGTTTGGGCTGGGGAAAGCTAGGAAAAGGAGCACAGCCTAGAGGGTGAGGCACCGGCCGCTCAGGAGCGAGCATGACGGGAGGCGCTCAGTGTGGACTGTGCATTCGGCTGACGGCTGGTGTGGGCCAACCTGTTGAGAACCTGCTCGCACTCTTATGAGAAGTCCGTGCGCAGGGCTGTGGGGATTGCTCTGTGCCTGTGTCCTGGGATTTTGGTGGTTTTTTTTTTTTTTTTTTTGTATTTTAGGGTCTACAGGGTGTTCAGGGTCTCACTACTAGATCGGACTCATAGTGATTCTCCTGTTTACAGCCTCCCAAGTGCTGGGATTACAGGTGTGCACCACCACGCCCAGTCTCAATTGCCATTCCAGCGTGTCCTGGGTGTGGGGCCAGCATAGCAGGCCTGGAGACTGAACTCTGGCCCCTGGGCCTTCTTGCAGGTGCTCGAGTCCACTGAGCTGTTGGGCCAGCCTGTCCGGGGACTTTGTGGTTAGCAGGCCCAGCACACTCCCCAGCCAGGTTGCCATGCCCCGGTGTCCTGGGTCCAATGAGTTGTCCTCACATCACACAGAGAGCTGGGGGTGGTGTTAGTCACTGGGACAAGATAAAGCTCAAAATTTAAAGGAGGAGAAGGTCATTTTGGCCCATAGGTTCAGTGGGTGTAGCCTGTGGCTGGTTGGCTTCAGTGTAGAAACAGCCCTGGGAAGGGCAGGTGGGCAAAGCTGCTCATACCACGATGGGCTGGAAACAGAAGGAGCTGGATCTGGGAATGCGCCCCTGGGTCTGTTTTCTAGAAGTTTGTGTGAAATTATTTTCCTATTTTCCATTATGTGACACCATCTGAACCTGAGTTTTCTTTTATTTCCTTTTGAGATCATTACATGTTCCTTTATAGTTATAAGAAAAAAATAGATCCTATGCCCCCATTGTGAAGTTTTTTTTTTTTTTGTCTTTTTGAGACAGGGTCTCACTGTGCAGTTCAGACTGGCCTTAAACTCACTTTGTAGCTCAGGCTGGTCTCGAACTCACAACAATCCTCCTGCCTCAGCCTCCCAAGTGCTGGGATTACAGGCATGCACCACCATGCCCAGCTTGTGCGAAGTTTTTTTTTAAAAGCGATTTTATTGGTGCATTTTAGGTGTACATAATGATCACATTTATCACAGGGAATTTGTACCTCTGCGTGTATCTTGATGCTTCTTTTTCTCCAACCCCCTTACCTCCTCTCTTTGTTTTTGAGGCATCAGGGATCAAACTTGGGCCTCAGTCCTCTCCCCCTGGCAACCCCTCCTCCCTCCATCTCTCCCCTCTGCCCCCCCCTCCACCTGAGCATTTTCCTCCTGCTTCCCAGCACCCATTACCCTGGTCCTCACTTACATTTCTGGTTTCTGACAGCAGAGAACTGTTACAGTGTTCAAGCGCGTGTCTGATTTATTTGCGTGTGGTCTCCAGACTGATCCATTTACCTAGAAGTATTTCAAATTTATACCTCTTTACATTGCCCAATTTTTAAGTAACATCATAGAAAACAGTAGCACAACAGCACAGCCAGGACACAGACGCTGACCGGATTGGAATGTGGGGCGTTTCCATCACCCCAGGCTGTCACATTCTATGGCTGCACTCAGCCCTCCCGTCCTGTCCTCATTTTTAATCCCTGACAGGCACCCATCTATCTTCCATTTCTATAATTTTGTTATTCCAGGAATGGCATTATCAGTGGGATCTATCCATCTGTCTGTTTACAGCCTTTGGGAGTGTGCATTTTCACTTGGGGTAATTCTCTGGACAAATGTCCACACTTTGAGCGGAATTTGGTATCATCACTATTTTTTAAAATCCAGGTGGTATTTTAGCAATTTTTCTAAGTGTGTAATGATATCTTATTGTGATTTTTTATTTTAAAATTTTATCAGTACTTATTTGCCATACATAATGACACATTCACCACGGGGAATGTGTACCTGCGTGTAATGTATCTTAATTCTTTTTCTCCCCATCTCCCTCCAACATTTCTTCTCCTCACTTACAAAAGATTTGTTTCCATTTTTTCTTCCATTCTTTTTTTTTCATTCTTTTTTCAAAAGTTCCTTTTCCGTTATTTCCCGCCCTGATCCTCTATTCCCTTCCCATCTGATCAAGTTCCCTGTGCCTCCTAACCTCTATGCCCCATTTTGTTCCTTTGGCTTTCTCACAAAAGCGAAGCAATGTGATATTGAAACTTGTCTGACTTGTTTCACTTAAAATTATGGCCTTGAGATGCACCCGATTACCTAAGGATGTCCCAAGTTTATCCTTTACGGCAGAGTAGTACTCTGTTGTATAGAAACATTGCATTTAAAAAAATCCATTTGTAGGGTCTGCTTCCAGAATTTCGCTATTATAAATTGTGCTGCTGTGAGCACAAATATGCGTGTTTCCCTGTGCTCTGCGGCTTTCAACTCTTAGGGAAGAAACTCAGAGGGAAGAGCTGGGCCCACCGGGCCCCTCGCGCGGCGTTTGGAGGCCTCTCACGCTGCCGCCCGCGGCGGCCGCACCAGTCCATGTGCCCACCTGCCACCCCGCCTGCTTCTCACCTCCTCAGTCCCCTCTCACCCACGGGTTTCATTTAAATGTTTTTTTTTTTTTTTTTTTTTTTTTAACTAGACATTTTTAATGGCAGGATTGTCCTGATGAGCTAATCTGTTGTATGCCGAGGAAAGGAAAGTGGGCTGTTGTTTCTTGGCCCAAGCTGAGGAGGCCTTTATGCACGTTTTGCTCCTGTGGCTTGCAGTGAGGCTGGAGGGGGTCCACAGCCTTGTGACCAGCCCTCACTTGCTTTTCTCTTCTTGCCACAGGGGTGTGTGTGTGTCTGTCTGTCTGTGAAGGGACAGGCAGTCCTGTAGGCTCTGTAATCGATGCTCATGCCTAGGAGACAAGATTCACCTCTCATAGTGACCGATGTCACCAAGACACAAGTCCTCCTTGTTTGTGACCCAGAGTGGGCAGGGCCCATACTATCTGTCTTGCTCTCATGCTGCTTGGAAGTGCAAGGCAGTGTCAGATGCTCTTAAGTCAAGAGGGTGCACGCAGTTCACCAGAAGTTCTGGACAGTGCAATCCAGCATGGCAGAAACCTGTTTTGCTTATAACGCTGGATCACTAATTCATATTTTTTTAAGGCTTTTTTATTTTTTTAAAAATGTTCTGTGCAAGCCGGGCGTGGTGGCGCATGCTTGTAATCCCAGCACTCGGGAGGCTGAGGCAGGAGGATTGTTGTGAGTTCGAGACCAGCCTGAGCTACAAAGTGAGCTTAAAGCCAGCCTGAACTGCATAGCGAGACCCTGTCTCAAAAAGACAAAAAAAAAAAAAAAAATGTTCTGTGCATTTCTGTCTTTATTTATTTATTTATTACAGTGTCTCGCTACACATCACAGATTCTTGTGTGTGTGGGGTCAGCTCAGCCCGCCCTGGGGGAAGGGCTGGCACGGCATGTGGTGCTGGGGATCGAACCCCGGTCCCTGAGAGGTTGCCTAAGCTTGCCAAAGCAGGTGCTTTAGACCGCTGAGCTATCTTGCCAGCCCGCTAATTCATATTTTGACTTATTTTCTCCTAATGTTCTTTTGCCAAGTGAGAGTATATAATATGCCCTCCCATCCTATCCACATTTTTAATCCCTGATGAGCACCACTCTGTTTCTCATTTCCATAATTAAAAAAAAAAAAAACAACATTTGGTACAGGGTCTCACTAAGCAGCTTGGGCTCTGGTAATCCTGTTTTCAGCCTACCCAGCACTGGGATTACAGGCGTGTACTACCACACCAGAGTCAGTGGCCCACACAGCATGTGGTACTGGGGATTGAACTCTGGTCTCTGTGCTTGCCTAAGCAGGCACTTAGTCCATTGAGTTATCTCGCCAGCCCTATAATTTTGTTATTTCAGGAATGATATTATAAATGCAATCTGTCTGTCTGTCTACAACCTTTTGGGATTAATATTTTCTCTCAGCATAATTCTCTGGATGAATGATCCAATTTTTCTGCAGCATCAGCAGCATTTGGTATCGTCCCTGTGTTTTTAAAGCAGGGTAGCACGTTACCAAGTGTGTAAGGACATCTGACAATGTGTTCTCTTGCTTCCTGAAGCGGTACCAGAGTGCTGAGCGGTGCTGATCCAGGCTGGCGTCAGGGTTCCCGAAAGCCTGCTTATTGCAGGGCCAGGACTGCAGCTGTGCTTAGGGCTCCCTGGATCTCTTGCTCTTTCTTATGCACAAGGAATGCTGAAATCTCCCTGTTGCTGTCTACTTAGAGGAGCATTCTATTCTGCCCGTGGGACACAGCCTGCCATGGGCTGTCACCGCCCCCCACTGCACTGAGATTAAGCCCATAACCTTCACGCTGAGTTACAGCCTGAGTCCTTTTTATTTTTAGACAGGGTCTCACTAAATTACTAAGTTGCCCAGGCTAGCTCAGACTTGCAATCTTCCTGCTTTAGCCTTCCTGGGGTGGCATGGCCAGCATGTGGCACCAGGTAGGGCTATTTCCTGTTTCTTCTTTGTGGGATTCCCAGGACACTGGCCAGTCTTGCTGGCCACTGCTAGCTAGTATCCCTTGCCTGGTAACTGAGTTACACTTGCTTAGGAACTGCTGGGTAGACAGGATTAGTGGAAAATGGGAGTGGGGGCCGGTGGCTCTGGCCAAGTGGCAGCTAAAGAAATGCTAAGTTTCTCAGGACCAAAGTTTATGCATAAAGATACTATCCATGTTGACGTGAAAAAACAAGGCACTGTTGACTGCATAAAGAACATTCAGTTTTTATAATATTATTATTATTTTTTTCACTATATAGTTCAGACTGGCCTTGGGCTCACTTTGTAGCCCAGGCTAGTTCCAAACTTGCAAGATCCTCCTGCCTCAGCCTCCCCAGTTCTGGGCTCACAGGTGCACCCCACCGTACTTGGCTAACTTTTAATTTTTAAACTTTGCTGTCAGCATTAGATCTGGGCATTCCCAGGCTTTGTCAACTAAGAATGAGGCTCTGGGCCACCTGTTGGCCACCTTCTGGTTTTCCTTGGTGTCCTCTTGTAGTCTGGGTCCTGGCCTAGTGTTGGTTTTTTTGGGTGCTCTGTGCTCCAGCTCCTGTGAAGACATTGCCCTCTCCAGGAACCTGGGGTCTGTCTTTGTCAGCCTTTCCCACCTCTAGGCAGCCCTCGGGTCTTCCCCCATGTGGTCTGGACATTCGTCTTCTGCCTGTATCCTGTCCCACCCCTCAAGAGAAGTGGGGCTTTGGCCTTCAGAATCATGGGGACACATGCTCTCTGTGTTGTCCCTCTGACAGCTGTTTTGGCTCCCTGAGTGTAGCAACCTTAGGCCATGTGCAGCGGGCCCCCCATCTCTAGGCCTCAGAGTCCTGGATGTGGCTGTAGGCAAAGCCGTGTTCATAGCATCACTGCCCTTTCTTCCTTCCTCTTTAACCCAGACACCTTTAGTGTCCTGCCTGGGAAGGTGCCTGCAGAGCCCAAGGACAGCTGTGCCTTTTCCTGCGTGGCGTTCCACCACAGCTCTCCTGGCCTCAGGCCTGGCTGTGTGCAGAGACCTCCCCTCTGCTAGCTGTGGGGCCTGGGGCACCAGCCCGCCTGCTGCTCTTGCTTATGCCAACCCATTGCTTTCGCAGCTGCTGCTGCTGGCAGGCAGCCTGCCTGCTCCACACTTGGTCTCCCCACAGATGCCCACGTCATGTCTTCCAACAGTCTTCCTGGATGAGCTTGCTTGCCTGTACCCCATGAGCCTCTGCCTTTAGGGTTCTTGGATCTGTTTGAGCTCTGCAGACCATGGGCTCCATGCAGACTGGGCCTGGGTACCAGCATGGCCTTGGGAAAATGAAGGTTGAACATGAGAAGGGACGTGGTTGTCAAGATGCTCTGGGTCACAGCTGGGGCACAGGTGAGACACAAGTTCCTGCCTTGCCTGGGGTGGTTCTGAGGCCCCTCCCCCTGTGGTGTCGGCCTCTGGCTGCCTGGGCTGAGGTGTAGACAGGAGGTAGCTGGAGTGCCAGTGGTGATGGCCACAGGCTTGTGCAGAGAGCAACCTGGCGGTGGCTTCTTCATCCGGTTTTGGGTTTGGCTCAGATGTAGGGCTCAGCACAGGGGCTGCTGCGGAGCCCCCTAATGTTCATGGGGCAGAGAGATAATGGGGGTCTGTGAGGAAGCGGGGCCAGGGCAGCTGGGGGCGACAAGGAAGAAGGGTCAGCAGTCAGAACGGTGTATGCAGGCCATGCAGACTGGCTCTGGGGCCTGGCTGTGCCTCCTCTCCTCTTACGGGGAGCTGGCCTTGACAGGCACCTGCTGGAGCTGTTGTGTGCTTCCAAACGGGGGCTTAGCAAGTGCCTGTCACAGTGCCTGGGACATTCAGGGTCCTGGGAACAATAGGGGTAGGATTTATGGCACTGCAATGGTGGCTTGTGTGTCAGCAAGGCTGGGCCCTAGCTCTAAGGTGAAGGTGTACCACCCGCAGGCACCCAGCTTGGAACCTGCTCCGGGGTGCTGGCATTTGGCCGCGGGGCCTGGGGGAGGTGAGCCGGGTGTCTCCGCTGACCTGCATCCTGCCTAGCCAGGTTCTGCTTTCACAGCTACTGACAGGCGACACCAGGGAGAGGTCACTTTTCTCCAGTTTTATTGTAAAATCCTCAGAAAAAGAGCATTTACAATGATAACACTTTATGATAATCTGTGAACCATTTTTTTAAAATCAAGTGGTACTGCAAATCTTCATGTGTTTAAGACCGTGTCATACATCAACATAAACACAAACTTATTTCAAATGCCACGTACTGTTACTGAGTTGGTACAAATTTCTACTAAAGTTGATGTATTAAAAATAATTTATATATATTTTATAAATAAGGAAAAAATTCACATGTATAATAATTACAGGAGGCCTTTTGAGAATTACTGGTGATTACAGAAAATATATTTTGGAGCTTATACAACTGCTCAAAATAATGCAACCTGCCTTGACATGAGAGAGCTGAACGTTTTCTGAGGGGGGAAGGTACAAATCTTAACAGGACAAATGCTGTGTGTGGCTTCATGGCTTGGGGGTCATTTGATGACACAACAGCGAGAGTCAGTGTGCACAACCACTTCAGCAAAACTCCATGCCCGGTTCTGCTTTTAGAGCATTTCGTACGGCCTTCAGAAAGCATAAGCAGCAGCAGAAAGGGAGGCAGCAATGGGGTGGGTAGGATGGCGAGGGAGTGGCCAGCCGAGGGAGCCGGGCAACTGGGAGTGGAGCAGTGGACAGGGGGCGGCCTGTGGGCCTGGTGCCCTTGCTGCTTAGGACTCTCCACCTTCTGGCAGGTGCCATGCTGGCAGTGGATGAAGGTTTAGAGCTAGGAAATTTTCTCAGTTTGGAGTTCTTGGCCTCCCGACCAGCCAGTACTTACTCAGAAACAACTTTCAGATTTGGTAGGCAGGGCCTCCGGAGAGCAGCATGCGCTGATCCCACCATGGGGCCTGGGGAGGGCCATGCGTCAGCGCGCTTGGCACTGGGGGTAGACCACAGTTATTGCTCTGTGGAGTGCAGGCTGAGCGCTCCAGCGCCCTTTGGGCAGGGCCCACTCCTCTGGGGCCACGTGGGGAAAGGGTGGCTCCAGATCAGTCAAGGTGCCCTTGGGTCAGAAACAGAGGACAGGCTAGACATTCCGGTGCTGGCCCAGAAAGCCTTGCTGTGAATTTTGAAAGTTCATCCCACACTCCCTGAACTGCCTATAATCTCTGCTCCATGTTTGATTATATTAGGCCTTACTGGTGGCCGCGCACAGCCCCGAAGGAGGGTATAGAGGCAAAGGACAATGCTTGTGCTGCTCTGAGAGCCAGCTGGGTGGTGTGTGTCCAGAGCCCGCAGGCTCAGATGGTCAGACGTGCAAGGGGCTCGACAGGCTACCTGGCACAGACAAAGCAGGAGGTGGGTTGCGTCTCCCAGCCACGCGAGTCGTGGAGTCGGTACACCCTGGGGTACACACTGTTTTTGTTTCCCTGTTGGAATCTTTTAAGTTTCTCTGTTTCATGCTCCTTGTGATTTGGAGAGAAAACAAGGCAGTTATTGACTTGCTGGAACAACACTGCTTTGCCTCTGCACCGGTCTCGGCGCACATCCTGGCATCTGGCCTGTGAGTGACTTCTTGCAGGGGCCCAGAGCAAAGCCTTGTGGGCAGAGGCGCCTGGCCCTGGCTAAGTCTCTCGCAGCGCTCTTGAGCAGGGAGCCTGGGGCACAGGCAGGGAACAGGACAGGAAGGGCACGAGAGGGATGCAGGAGATCCCGGAGCTCCCGTCCCTCAGGGCCGAGGCTTGCTTGCGCTTGCACTGTCCTGGCCTTGCTGGACAGTGCCAACTCCCTTGCCAGCTCCGAGCCAGTGTTTTATGATCTTGTCCACTCAACTCTATAGACTGGGCCCGGGTCTGGGCTGTGAGGGGCTGGGTGGGGTCAGGGGGCTGGGGTGAGCACCGCAGTCACCTGGCATCACCTGTCTGGCCTCCTTGCCCTGGGGGGCAGCATTTTGGGGGTGCTGGGTGCAGGGGGACAATGTGAGGTAGATTGGTGGATGCATAGGAGGGGAGGGGAGCAGCTAGCCCCCTGGAGGCTTGCTTCTGAAGGGCTAGAGAGTTACGGGGTTTTCCTAGTAAGATGGTCTGGTGTCCACAGTATTTGAGTGAAACACATTGTGAAAAATGAATCGACGACACTTTTAAGCCCCTTGTAGAAAAATATATTCAGAATGAATCTGTTTCACTCCTCAGTTCTTAAATCTCCTTTAGTTCACAGGTTATTGGTCAATAGAAAACAAAGAAGATACGGCCATCCAAAGCCAACTCCAGGTTGCTTCTCTGCATGAAGACTCCACGGTTACAGTGCTCCTTGGCATCAGGTTGTCTTCGGCTTCATTGGGGGTTGCATGCTGTCTGTGCTCCTGGGTGTCTCCCTGGAGCTGGGAGCCCTTTGGGGGCACATGTGAGCAGGGAGGTGGAGAGGTAGGGAGATGGGGAAGTGGATGGGTAGGGCGGGAAGTACAGGTGCTGAGGGCCTGTTTCTGGCACTGCTCCCTGTAGGAGGACCCGGGGTTGATCTGGGCAATTGGCCCCCGCCAAGACGTCAGAAGACTCTTCTAGCTTCCTCCTGTGGGTGGGGCGAGGCCGCAGGACCTGAGAGTGGTTTGGGGTGGAAGAAGTCAGTGTGGGCCAGGTCAGTGTTGCTGAGGCAGTGGCAGTGGCCTTCACCACGTTGGGTGTGGCCACCCTTCAGGTCTGCTTAAGCAAGAGGTTCCTTCCTTTGGCTTTCGTCATGCTGTCCATTCAGGGATGGCTGGATGGGCTTTGGGGTATAGAACCTTCATGCAGAGCCCTACCCATTGGGCCAGAAAGAGAACAGGGACCTGGTTCATGTTACTTGTGTTCGTTATTCTGAGTGGGGGAAAACCCTATTGAATTTATGTTAAATCAAGTGTATTTCACAGTCACTGATTAAGTTTATGTTAGTAGCTTTTCCATGTTTCTTTTGATAAATCAACAGGTATTTAATAATGTGAGCTGAGAGTTATTTTTGTGTTTGTCAGCATGACCACTTGCTGGGTTGCTAGAGGAGGCCCACCTGTCATGATGCCACCTCCCTTGGTGGCTTTCAGACTGTGCTTAGGACCTTCTTCTGGAGCTAAAGTACAGGAGGAGGGATGGGCAGGGCTGGCCTACTGGCCCCTGCCTTCCATCCCGGCAGATCTGTTGTTGGTTTCAGGGCTCAAACAAATCCATCCTCTGGCTTTGGTGACTGTGCATGCTGGGTTCTGGGCTCCCACAACCCTGAATCAAGCCTGACTCAGTTTTGTCCCTCATGCTGGCAGGAGCCCTGGGCTGCCACTGTCTCTACGGAGGACAGGCAGACCTACTTCTCACATGCTTTCGGAGATAGAAGGAGCAGTGCAAGGGAAGGCTGGTGTGGAGGCCCATGCTGGTGCGCCCTGTCTACAAGGCCAGTTGGGTGAGCTTGGTCTTTCCCTTGTTAATCCTGGGATGCACAGGGGCTGATAGCTGGGGAGAAGGGTCTTCCTCCCTTAGGCCCAGAGACTTGTCTATCAGGGGCTGAAACAGTTTTACCAAAAGAAGAGGTTCATGAACAACAGGGAATTTTAGTGATAAACATGGGAGTTTGGGAGTTAATGTAAGATACTGAGGCTGGAAAAAAAAAAATTGGTGAAATGTGTCATCCTTTTATGCCAGCCTTGGAGGTCAGAATTCTAATCTGAACCTGCATGTCTCTCCTTAAAAAAAATTAACAGTGTAGGCACGCTCCTGGGAGTCATATGGGACAGATCCTTGGTGACCCAAAAGACAGGAGACACAGAAGAGGGGTGGCCGGGGCTGGGGAGCTAGAGGGGGCAGGCAGCTTGGGCAGTGGGAGTGAAAAAGGAGCTGGGAATGTGGGGGTGACACAGTCCATGTCTGTGGTCACAGCAACACTGGCAGCTGAAGGTGGCTGAATTAGCGGAGGTGTTGGGGGCAGGACTCCTTTGCCAACCCCCTGGGCTTCCGTAGTGATCAGGCCAGAAAAGCAGATGGGTGCTGATGCAGGGCTCTGGCAACACAGCTAAGAACCAGGGCCACAGGCAGAAAAGAAATCCGGCTCTGCAAGGTCCGGCCCCCGGAGCCCGGAGGGGCCTTTGTGTCCTTGGGCTTCTGCACTTGGTCAGGCCGCTTGAGTCTGCCCCGAATTGGGGCTTGGGGCCTGACCAGTGAAATGTCCCCCTTCCATGGTGAAGAGCAGGCACGCAGGACTTGTCCTGGTCTCTTGGGGTCCCCACAAAGGACAAAGTCTTTACCATTGTGGTGAGCTGACCTCCCTGCATTTGGGGAGTCAGGTGGCACTGGCAGAGCCTGCCACTGTAGCTGGATGGCCACTGTCCTTCTGGCTGTAGAACATGCAGCAGTGACCCTCTGAGACATGTCCTAAGGCAGGGAAGGATACAGCTGAACTTCAAAGAGCATCTTTCTGCTTACTAGCATTTTGAGATTATAAAAATTATTTTTTAATCAAAAATTCCCAAAATAAAGCAAGTGATTTCCCCGCCCCCCACAAGTATAGTCACGTTGGACAACAAGTCAGATGGAAAGGAAAGCAAGCAGCAGCCGGGGGGGAAGCGGGGTCCGGAGCACACAAAGGCGGGGGCAGGAGGGTCCCACTCCCGCTCAGCGCCGCTTCGGCCGTTGCTGCAGGGTCTGCGGGACAGGACAGTGACGCATGAAGGCAACCGACAGGAGTGTCAGGATCTCTTGGGTCTGAGGCGTCTCAGGTGACGAGGCGTGCAGCCCAGCACAGCAATGATTCCCTTACCCAGCAGCCGTGTTCACATCTCGGCTCAAGGCGAAACTCACACTTCCTAAGGAAAAGCCCCCAGTCTCTGGAGCAGCGCAGACCTTAAACGAGGAAACTTGCAAGAAGACCAGTGTTGAACCACAAAGCGGATACGGGTTTTTGCTTTTGTCTGTGAAAATGTACAGCGTGCCAGCTTGGGCTGTGGTGTTGGGACTGGGCAGTGCTGCCAGGCTGGGGCCCTCATACCTCGCCCACCCATACCACTGCAGCCACCTGCTTCACGCCTGACACCTCACAGCGCAGCGCCCGGCGCCTCCCATTGATCAGGAGCAGAGACTCTTGCACTGGTGTAAGCAGGTACTGTCCGAACAGCCCGCTGTCCCGTAGGACTCTGCGGGGTCCTCCCCAGGGCCAGGCTGGCCCCGTGGGGGGCTCCTTGGAGTTCTTCAGTGCGCCCATCTTCCCTGTGGACAGCTCCAGGAAGAGCAGGTCCAGCGTAGTCTCCAGAGTGGCATAGACATTGTACTGATTGCCCTCAATGAAGGAGCGCTGGAAGGCCAAGTCGGAGACCCCTGGGCTTATTTTCAGGTCATAGAGGGTGAGGATCTCACCCCGCACTGTGACCTCCTGCACGTACAGCCGGGTGCTGTGGGTGGCGGTGCTGACGATGAAGCGCCCGTCGGGGGACACGTGGGGGGTCCCTGTCACGCCGCCGTTAGGACCCAGCACCGAGTCTGTCACAGCGTCTATGAGCAGCTGCGGGGGCGCGGGAGCGGGGCTGTCCTGCTGGCACTGGACAAGGAAGTAGCCGCCCAGGTGCGTGTGTGCCATGGCCTCGGGCACGCAGCCGTGGCGCCCCAGGCCAATGGTCTTGAGCGGCATCAGCGTCTCCAGGTCCACTTTCTGCACCGCAGGCGCAGACTTGTTGAAGATGAAGCCAAACCTGGAAGCAGAAGACCTGAGCTCAGAGGGCGGAGGCCCCTGCCAGGGCGGGGCGCGTCACCGGCCCCACGAGGCTTTGCTCCCACCCTCCTGATCAAGACCTCGCCCTGGGCTCACGGTCTGCCCTGCAGAGATGGCTTCTGTCAGGCTGAGGAGGTTCAGTGACAGACAGTCCTGGACTCTTGCCTGTAAGGGGGCCCTTGTCTTTAGGGTGCTTCTTTTCACTGTTGGGGGTGAGCCCAGGGCCAATGCATCTGTGCTCTGTCACAGGGCCACAGCCCTCCGCCCCCCAAATAGGACTGATCTGGAAAGCTGTGAGCCTGCTCTGCCTGCCCTGCCCTCACTGTTCTTGGCTCAGCAGACCCTCTGTGAGGGAGGCCAAGGTAGGCGTGTTGGTGCTGGCATGTGTGAGCTGTAGTTTTCAAGGCTGATTATTTTGCATCTGAGTCTTTTCAGGGTAATGTAGGTACCTTTCATCTATTTCTGTGGTACTAGGAATTGAACTAGCCTATTGTTTATTCATTTTGTTTAGAGATAGTCTTGCTAAGTTACTGAGCTTGGGCACAAATGTGTGATCCTCTTGCTTCAGCCTCCCGAGTAGCTCAGATGGTTGTGGCCATCTAGGAGTGGTTTTTAAAGAAGAGTAAAAGGCCTGCAAAGGCCTCTCCCTTGGGGATGCCTTCAACTCTGCTTCCCTCTGGCCTGCGTAAGCCGGGGCTAGTGGATGTAAGACACTGTGAGGACAGAGGGGGATCCTCCAGCCCAGCTGTTCCCTGGATGAATGCGCAGGTCAGGGTGGGAAGACAGAGACACAGTTGGGGAGCTGGACGTCCTATCCACGCCCTTCATCCTGGCTGAATACTGTCTCCTCCACGGCACTGTTGTGCAGGGTGGAAAGACTTGTGCACAGGGCCGAGGAAGGCGTCTATCTCGGGAGCCAGCTGGCCCAGTGCTGCTTGCCTGAGAGCTCGGTGACCTGCAGCGAACAGCTCCTTCCTAGGGCTGGGGGAGGATTTGATCCAAGAAGGACTCTGTGAGGGCACTGGTGTGGATGGTGGTTGTTCACACCTGGGCTATTATTTTATTTATGTATTTAGTACAGGGTCTATAAGGTTTCACTACATCGGACTCTTAGTGATCCTTCCTGTTTTTCAGCTTCCCAAGTGCTGGGATTACAGGTGAGCACCACCAAGCCCAGTCTCAATAGTCTCAGCTGGCCTCAGGGGCAAGGCCCATACAGCACACTGGGGATTCCCCCGGCCCTGCTTCTGCCTAAACAGGCGCCTTAATCTGCTGAGCTATCTGGCCAGCCCTACACCTGGGCTTTCTGAAACTCCCTCTGGGAGAAGGTTTGCAAGTACAGAAAGGACTATGGGTCAGACTTCCCTAGGACCCTGAGAGCATGTGCCCGAGTCCCTTGCTCTCAAAGGCTTGGTGATGCTGGGTGTACCTAAAGGCATAGGAAAAAGCTCTTCTATGATTTTTCTCTCGAAAAGCTGAATCTTGGGGGTGGGGGGACAAATGACTTCCTCCCTCCAGGAGCATCTATGAAATGCTCTACTGTGAGAATTGGGGTCTGGACACCTAGAGGGCAGCTCACTTTGCTGGCCGGGAGAACTTTACAGAAAATGTGTGGGCTGCGGAAGGAAGGCCAGGGAGGGGCGAGGCTGCACTGCGGACACAGCTGTTGTTGGCATGCTGCTTTGGATGAGGCAAACCACGGCAGTCAGGGCTCCTTTGTGGGCCCCTGCTCAGATGTCCTGGGGCACCTAGAGGAGCCATAGGTGGTGGTCAACTGGGAAAGGGTGAAATGGGAGATTGAAGGAAATCCTGAGTTTACCTTTAGTCTCGCTCTGACAATATGCCTGTATGACTTTGGCCAGTGGCTCCACTTTTCTAGGCCTTAGTATCCCTACTTGTAAAAGGAGTGCGGACCACTCTAGGTTTCCGTGTCTAGTGAACAGAGGATTTGCTGCTAACCACGCTTGTTCCTTGTTTTCTCTGTGGCCCTCACCTTGAACAGGAGGCTTCCTGACATCACCAGGCCCTGAAGGTGCAGGGAGCAGGCACCCCCAACTACCAGGAGTTGCGGAGCAGTGAGGACTAGGATCTGGGTCTGCTTTAACGGGATGGAGTCATTTCTTTGTCCTTTTCTGGGGAGCCCAAAGTCCATAGAGGAGTGGGGAGAGGGAGGCATGAGCCTGCCCCACTGAGCAAATCCGCTGCGTGCAGGGCAGGGGGAGTGTGTGGCGGCCAGGGTTACCTGATGTGGTTGATGATGAGGTTGGTGGATGGAATGAAGAAATCGTCCACTCCGGAGAAAGGTGTTCGGATGAGGTGCTGGCCCTGGACAGCGCTGGCTTCTGTAATCACCTACAAGAGAGAACAGTTCTTGTGAAACTTGCCAGGTGGGGGGACACCTGGAGACACCTGAACCCTGCAGTGTGGAGCCCGCAGAGGGGCCTCCAAGAGAGATGGTGGCCACACCGGTCTCAGGCAGGGACAGGAGCCATGCAGGAGCTGCCTAGGAATGCCAGAGGCAGGAAGGGACGGGTGTGTAGACAGGAGGTGGCCCCGGGCACTCTCTCCTGCAAGGCCAGCCCCATGGTGGCAGACTAAGGATGGAGGGCTGGTATTGGCCTTCTGAGACCCCCAGAACGGAAGCATCACTCTGATGTTTCGGAGACAGCCTCCTCCCACCCAGGGAATTCCATCTTCTTGATGTGGAGGTCACTCTAGGTAGAGAGGGCAAGTGTGTTTCATAATTAAAATGTTAAGTGGTGGAATTGTTTACTGGGAATGCATTTGCATTCCATGCCAGGCACCTGGGCCAGCAGGGATTCCTGCTGGGGCGAGGGGGTCTGGGGTAGGCTTTCCCCTCTGCACTTGTGCCTGGGCAGAATGGGGCTGCCTTCCACACCAAAATGAGCAGCACCTGGCCTTCCTCCCCAGGCAAGTTTGAGTCTTTTTTTTCTAGGCAGGAGTGCACCGAGGCAAGCTGAGATTTTTTAGTCTAGGAGCAGTTCTAAAGTTGCACTGTATTATTTTCCTGTGATTTATTTTCTTTCTTCTTCTTTTTTTTTTTAATGGCCAGATGATACTTGGGTGGCAATTCCTTGGGAGAAAAACTGATAGAACTAGGTATTAAGCACAGATGTGCATTAGGAAACTGATCTTATATGTCGGGGGTGGGGGGGGCACCTGAGGCTTCCAAGGTGGCGTGCAATCATGGCTGATACCAGGTGTCCTTTTGGCTTACAATAGAGGTGGAAAATTACAGGGCTGTCATCAGTCAGTGTCGCTCACACTTCACTGCCCCGACACCCTCTCTTCAGAGGTTGCTTCATCAAAGCTCAGTGCTGTGGGCCGTCGAGCCGACGTGGGCACGTCAGCCTGGTTTCTCAGAGTCCCGCGTTCCTTCTTGGCCTGGTCTGTTTCCTGGCAAATGTCCCTTCTGGGACAAAACTGTTAGGGCCCAGGTTTCCAGCTCCATGGGCTTGGCTCAGGAAACACACATGCTCGAGTGTGGAGCGATGCTGCAGGATGCAAGGGTGGGCACAGGAGGGCCCAGCATCTCCTACAGATGGTGGATGCAGCTGGCTCGGAAGTGACACCAGGAAAGGTGGGGCAAGAAGGTGTCCAGGGGACGGATTGGGAGGACACCAGCAGCTGGGCTGGGGGAGACAGTGGCAGGAGTGTGATTCTTTTTCTTTCACAGTATCTATTGTACCTTTCAGATTTTATTTACTCTTTCAGGTTCTTGTACATAACATGATGTTCATATATTTATTTCAATTATGAGTACAATCTCTAGTTGCATCCATTTACCTATTAAAGTCTTGAGCTTATCTTTTTTGTAGCTGAGTAATACTCTATTGTAGAAAAATACTGTATATTTTTTGTTAAATGTATTTAGTATAAGGTCTACAGGGCCTCACTACACAGATGGAATCCATAGTGACCCTCCTGTTTTCAGCCTCCCAAGCTCTGGGATTGTAGGTGCATACCACCATGCCCAGTCACATACCATATCTTACTGATCCATTCCTCAGTTGATGGGTAACTGGGTTGTTTCCAAGATTTAGCTATGGCAAATTGTGCTGCTGTAAACACAGATGCACATATCCTGCTGTGACATTATGCTTTCAGTTCTTCTGGAAAAATACCCAGGAGGGGAATAGCTGGGTCAAATGGGCCCTCCAGTCCTAGCTTTTTGAGGAATCTCCAGTGATTTCCATAGTGGTTGTACCAGTCTGCACTCCCACCAGCAGTGGAGAAGGGCTCCTTTTTCTCCACAGCCCCTACTGCATTTGTTATCAGTTGATCTCTCGAGGGTGGCCCTTCTATCTGCGGTGAGATGGAAACTCAGCATTGTTTAATTTGCATCTCTTGAGTGACCAATGAATGATGTTGAACATTTTTTCATATATTTGTTTGCCATTTGTATTTCTTCATTTGAGAAGAGTATATTCATCTCTCCCATTTTTTGATTGGACCTTTGAATTATAGGGACCTAATTTTTTAAATTCATTGTATGTTCCACATAGAAGTCCTTTGTATGAGGGACAGTTACAATTTTTTCCCAATTTCTGGGTTTTCCTTTTACTGTGTTGGTGGTTTCTTTTGATGTGCAGAAACTTTTTAAAAAGATGAGATCCCAACTGTTGCTTCTTTGAGGTATTTCCCATGCAGTTTAGTTTTTGTTCATGAGTTCTCTACCTACCCCTATGTCTTCAAGATAAGAATGTCTAATTAAATGTCTTTTCCACATTTATTGAAAATGTCTTTTCTTCCCTTTTTAAATTTGTGGTTTTTGTGCAATGTTCACCAATTGAAGAACCTACCATTGTATCCTTGCTCCTGCTGGGGTCCTGGGGTATGCACTTGGACTATTTCCAGTGTGTGTATCTGTAGGTGAGATTAGCTTATAGTTCTTTAAATACTATTTTAAATTAGCATTTATTATTACAATTATGTTGGCTAGGGTGCTACATATTTTCTCTCCTATGGCCCAGGACAGTTCCAACAAACTTAAAATTATCTGTTTTGAAGACTCAGTAAAATTCAGCTGTACTTTTTTTTTCACTTTCTTCTCCATTTTTAATCAGCTCCTAGTTCTACATTAAGATATGCATGCTTGAACAGGGACAATAAATAAAACTCAGTTGTTTGCTTTTCATAATTTCTAGAAAATATGGTAGGTGTGGCCACAAAAAGCAGCCATTTAATAAGAAATTCTCTTTTCTGAACTAATCATTAATACAACAGTAAAGCAGGTCTTGCTGGGTGTGGTGGCACACTCCCATAAACCCAGCACTTGGGCTGGGGAGATGGCCCAGTAGAATAAGTGTTCTCCTGGCAAGCACAAGGGTCTGATGGATTGAGTTCAAGAGCCTGGATATTCCGCAGAAAATAAAAGCCAAAACAAAAACAACAAAAAACAACAAAAATAAAGCATGTCTCAACAATCAGTTCTGGGGATATAGCTCATTGGCACAGCACCTGCTGAGCAAGTGTGAGGTCTTGAGTTTGATTACCTGTACCTAAAAAAAAAAAAAAAAAAGTCCGCCAGCCATCTAGCGTGCCAATGCTAAACAGTTTATAGACTGACTCATTACAATCTGCCCTGAGCATTTCATGGTTGGCTGTATTTGTCTCTTCACTGATGGCCAGCCTGGTGCATTGCGTGCTTAGCTATGAACAACTCTGCTGACTTTAATCCATCCAGAGATCAGAATCCATAGATCCAAACTCTCTCAGTGCCTTCTCATAATATTCTGTCAGATTCAGCATCTTATAGGATTTGTGCTCCTTTTCAAACTGGATCATTTTTCTGAAAAATTTGACTGAAGATGGATGAATTTCCTGTAAACTGTTAAATACAGCCCTGGCCTTCTTGTAGCCACCGCTTCGATAAGCCTGGTCCAGCTATTTCTCCTTCAGAGTTACTGAGTCGGGACCTGTAACAGCTACAACAGCTTTCTTAAAGCCGCTTCAGCGGCTTCTTGGCTTTCGGCGCCTTCACTCCACTCTGCCCAAGAAATCCACAAGGGCAGACGCACAAAGCCTCCTTCAAAGCTCTTCCCTACACCTGGGCTCTTGGACTCAGTCGGCACCTGCAGTTGCTTCTGCCCCAGCGGCATGCAGTCCTTGAACAACTCAGTCCCAGTTTCTGTGACTCCAGGGCTTCCATAAAGAAGTCGTGTTGCAGCAACAGCTCAATCCCCTGCTTAGTGGAACTCTGGAGAAATCTCAGCCCACGTCCCTTCTGAATGTAACCGTGGTTCCTCCCAGCCTCTTCCTTCCGAGGAGCTAACTCTTTGTCTTCTTAGAAAATGGTTCCAAGCAGAAGTCGATACAACACCTCCACATGGTGTCTGCAGGCAGCGCCTTCCCTCCGCAGCTTTGGCCTGTTCAGTCGAAGGCTGCTCTTCTGGCTGGGACTCCGTCTCTACGCCACACAATCCCAGGGGAGGGCCGTCTGTGGGCAGAGCCAGGAGGTCATCATAAATTTCTTTCTGTAGATCTCTGGCAAAGTCAAAAAGCTGTGCCACTGAAAGTAGTGACGCGTGACATCCCTCATCTTTAATCTTGCTTGTGGAATTTTTGTAGCCGGTCCGCTCCAGCTCGCCCTTACGGATTTCTTCCTATCCATCAACCCGCCCCCAGCTATGTCAGCATTTTTGCGCTTGTCTCCCCGAGTTTCTCAGCAGGCATCAGCTCCATCCTAAAGCGTGCTTGATACGGTTTTGGGCACTGTGGACAGAAGCGAAGAGCCCGAAGAAATAAATGCCCTGCGCTTTCTGAAGACAAGCGACATTCCGTTTCCCACTTGGCTGCCGTAATCCACAAAGCTGGCTTGTTTGAGTGGACGGCCGCCGTGGCAGGGGAACATGGCGCTGAGCCGAGCTTAGGCAGCCCGCGTCCGCCCAGGTAGGACAGCCGAAGCCGAGCGTCGCCGGTCCTCGCAAGACGCCTCGTGCTCGCGGTAGGGTCGAGTACGCCATCGCATCCTTCTGAAATGAATACTTCATGCATTTTCTTTTTCTCTGGATCAGCTCCAAAAGATTAATTTCATATTGTACAAAATTGATAAAGTCCACGAGCCGGGCGTGGTGGCACATGCCTGTAATCCCAGCACTCAGGAGGATTATTGTGAGTTCGAGACCAGCCTGAGCTACAAAGTGAGTTTAAGGCCAGCCTGAACTGCATAGTGAGACCCTGTCTCAAAAAGACAAAAAAAAAAAAAAAAAAAAAAAAAAAAAAAAAAAAAAAAAAAAAAAAAAAAAAAAATTGATAAAGTCCTCCTTAAAAAGTGGTCTTGGCTCTTTGCTGGAAAATTTTGTATTCTAGATCAGAAGCCTGAATTACAGCCTTAATCTGCGCGTGACTGAACAGTCCACTGCGCTCCAGCTGCTCCAACTCGATCTTCTTCTGTTCATTCCCAAATCATCTCCGCCCCAGGTCAGAACTCCACAACCCTGGGAGGTCAAACACTTCTGCGCAGGAAGCGCCCACCTTCGCGTCTTCAGACCAGCTCAGCGCTCACGCGCGT